>JAJKFJ010021199.1:5000-17203 GCA_027382625.1 Tetmemena sp. SeJ-2015
ATTCTTAACTTTAAAAGCAATTTAGAATAGGTAAGAATTAAGTAAATATCAAAGATTGGTTAAAATTATAAATGTGAGATTCTTGATGGAGCAGAAATACCTCAAGCATCCCCTTAAATTTTGTTTTTAGATTCTTATTTCCATTCAAATATTAACATAAGCAACTTTCTTAATATTACAGCTTAACTTCTCAATTAAAAAGACAAGATGAGTTTAATGCATTTATACATAATTTTAACTTAATTTTAAACTGCAACTTATTATTTCACCCACACAATAGTTGCGAGGAAATAAACATAGATAATAATAATTAAGGGAATTAAATGGTCCCAGCTATATACAAAATAGTCTAATACGGGCTAGGCCGTGACGTGCACAGTTTAACCATGACGTCTTCGTCTACCTGCCGAATATGGAAATGAACACGTGGCACCCCAGCCGCCTCACACTCTGGGCAAAACCCCCCCCCGCTTCTGCATACCTTCTGAAAAACCTAAAAAGGATTTTAAAAAAATGCAGTAGCTTCGCTGTCCAGCTGCATGACTGAGTGTTTGCCCATAAATCACATTCCTAAATGCCTACAAGGATTAGGAAGATGAGTGTAAATCTCTTACATTAAGTTAACTCTCCAGTGATAGGCTCTAAAATCAAATGAGTAATTGTATCGTGGGTTGGAGAAATAAGATCAAAACCCAATTCTTAATAATTTTTGCGAACAAGAGTCTAATCAATAAACATCTCTAATTGGTTGATTCTGATTAACTCTAATATTAATTGGTGTTTAATATATAATTTAGAGATATAATTAAAACTCTAATGTTTAATTGGATTTCCCTGTAGAGATCAGTGATTAATTAATGGGATTGCAATAATTTAATTAAAACCTAATCTTTCCTATTTAATATCTTAAAATTATCACCCCTTACTTTTTTCTTTTTGCCAGAGAAGATTCTTATAGATGATGGTTTTTGCTTTTAAATTAAGCTTAATGTTATTTTTCCACCCCACGATCCAATTCACTTAAATGATTTTACCACCTTCTCCAGGGCTTTGGCTGCCATAATCCCTAGCCTCATTTAAGTATTCACTCACCAGCCAATGAAGTATCAAACTAGAGAGCCTTCAGGTAAAGGGCGATCAGTGCCTAGTGTCGGCCGGATACGTCCTGAATTTTAACTTTCTAATTTAATACTATATAAACTTAGAATTTTATATTAAATTGAATGGGAGAATAATTATTTAAGTCAAAGATATTTGATTTTCAATTTTTTAAACCTATAGAAATTAATTACAAATTAAATTATATTTGCAATAGGATTATAGGGTTTTATTCAACTACTAAGAGAAGTAGTAATTGTTGTTTGCACTTAATACATCTTCTACCGATTATGATCTGACTGGATAAATAATATGGAAAGCAGCAGATATTCTTTCAAAATACCTCATTGATATTCTAGGACCACAAATTTTTTAGAAAAGACTTGAATAATAATAAGTAAGTAACTCTCCTAAGTATAATTATATTTAATCATATAGTAAGAATTTTAATTAAATCGATGATTGGTTAAAATAATAAATGGAGAGTTGCAAAATGGAGATAGTTGAAATCACAGATTAACCCCCTGATTTGTAGTCACTGCACAGTTGTAGAGTCAAGCTGTAGCTTGTTCGATAACTTATTATAAATTAATATGGGTTTCTTCTTTAATAATTGCTCATCACCTCTCAGCAGAAAGTTATGATGCGCGCATTCTTCCTCATCCTCATCGTCATCTTTATTAAAACTTGTGTCACGTAAAACTCTGTACTGAGCGTTCCAACACAAAATTTGCAAGGATAAAAAGTTCTTTGCGATCTTAGTTCTTTTAAAATATTTGCAGGTAAGGACGATTCAAATGACCAAGTAGTCCTCCTTCATGATGAGCTATTTTAACTTTTTAAATAGGAATTTACTTAACAACAACTTGATATCACAAAACTTAGTAGAAACTTTATTGCTCGTATTGGTTGTGTCTTCCTCTCAAATAAAAATATTTCTAAAGAGAACTTTTATTATGAAGCAAAAAGAAAGCGTTTGACATTCTTATGATATATTTAAAGAGTGATATATGTTAAATAGTTTTAATTCAAGTCAATTTTTTGAAATTATTTATTAAATTTCTTGTAAAAGTTTTGAGTTCTAAATCATCTCATACCTACTCTATGTTTGTTCATTTATAATTCTCAATTTATTTATCAAAATACATTCAGGTAATCTATGAGCATATATCATTATAAATTTAAGAAAAATAAATCCTCGATAAACTATTCGTATTTGACCTATCAAATATAATGAAGAAAAAAATAGTGCTTTTTTATTGAAATAGAAGCTGCTTGAGTCTCGGATTAAATTAAATATTTCGTTCTAATATGATATATATCTTAATTTAAAATGTACCCTCCAGTACTAGCAGCAGCTATAGTAGGACCCAAACCCTTGATTAGAGAGAGTACTCAGTTAAACTTACTAGAATACCGTATAATGAGGGCAACAAACAACACAAAAAATGCCATATTATTTTGAGAGATCAATAAATCAATCTGATTTATTTGTTATAAGTGTTCAGAATCGGTATTTATTAACTCCCAGTTTTACATTAAGAGAATGCTATTTAAACTATTTATAGAATGCACAATAAACTCCACTAAAATTTAAAAAGAACTATCTGCTCTGGAGGCCCATTATCTAAATGAGTCTTGACATGCTTGTTTCAATTATTTTTTGTAATGACCTTTAATTAGTTGCCGCCCTCGAAGCGTCTATTCCAGAGGAAAAACCCACAGTAGCTCATAAAGCCTTACTCCCTTTGACTCCTCCTGGCTTCCAATGGTTTGTTCAGCTCTATTTTGCTTTTCTATCTTTTCGAATAAAGAAGCTTTTTTATATTGGAAATAATTAAAAATAAAATATAAATGGGTTTCAAAACAATTTCATCATTCTATAAAGAAGATAGTCCAAATTTATATTGTAATAAGCTAAGTTAACTAAATCTTCCATCAAGGCTTATTGCCTAGAGGTCTAGTGAGACTATATGGACTAAAGTCTAATGTCTTGCAATCGAAAGATATTAGGGTGATAGTAGAAAACAGAGATAAATGAGAGCAAGTGATAAATTGAAATAAAAAGCTTGTAGGAGCTCTTGGTGGAAGTGAAAGTCAACTCAATCTTTGTTTTAAATTTTGAGAATAGATTTAATTATTCTAAGTGGTAAGTACTGCCACCTTTAATTAAAAAGTGGTTGATAAATATTTAAGACATTGGATTAGCTAGTGATTAATTTTTAATGTGATCAGAGTTTGGAGTGGCTGGTGATTTTAATTAAGGTTTCTCTGACTCATATTCTGGCACTAGTGCTATACTACTACTACTACTGCACCCCCCCTCATAAAAGCAGGCAGCGAAATATTCTCAAGCTTGTATTTAATTATTCTACTTCCGCAATTAACTTCTATCTTAAGCTATAAGTACAATTCGTACCGAGCCACTCTTAGTAGTCAGTTGAAGCAAAGCTTTTAACAACAATTTATTACAATCAGAGCCATTTAGTACACATATAGACTTGTGCACCCACCATTTAGATACAAATTCCTTTTCACCATATAACTGGTGGAATTGTTTAATCAAAAGTTGTCTGGCCTGGGCTTGAGGAGTATCTAAAGTTAGAAAGGAATACCTGAAAAAGCGTAGGGTCTATGATTTTGAAAGAAGAGTTAGAGAGCGAAGAGTCTCATCAGCATTATGGAAACTTTTCATAATTTTAATCATTAGACTGATAATTTCCTTATACATGTATGGGTTGCTGTACAGAATTAGCGAAGATATAATTAAATTCTCAAAGAGAGTACTATATCTTAGCTCATGATATGAGCAGTTTGCAAATATTCAATGGCGTAAATTTTATAGAAGCACTTGGTCGCTTCATATTCATTGTTTATTTGAAAAATTCCTACTGCTTCCTTAAAAAGGTCTTCTTTCGAGAAGCCTCGTCAAGGTAAACATCCTCAACTTTAAAGAAATAATAGAAACGCTTCGAGCTCAAGCATAATGGTAAACCTAATTTCAAGTTAGATGAGGCAGCGCTATAACTTGGTTGATGGCTTTAGGCTCTTAAATATTTTTTTATTCCAATCTTAATGAACCTTTTTAGCTTTTGGGTAAAGCTTTACTTCTTCGTCCTGGCTGGATGAAATAGGTAATTTTATATTCTGGTAGCCAAGTTAGTTCTTTCGAGATATGTTAGCTGAGGATGGGAGCTCTCTATCTGAGGTAAGTCGAATTCAGCAGAGTTAAAGCATGTTTGCATTAGCTTTGCAATAGACTGTGTGATGGAATCCACTATCAAGGGACTGTAGTCGAATAGACATAAATCAGCCTCTCTATGTATAGCTAAATGCTGATTTAAAGCATTTAAAAAGGGTTAGCTTTTTTCTTAAATTGAACATACAAAAATACTTGTAAGATTTATTAATTTTCAATAGTTAATAGTGGCTTAGCAAAAGCTGATTTATTTTCATAAGTCTTCTCTACTTCTTGAGCTTAAATACATTTTTGTAGGGTCCACATATTGAGATCTCACGATGTCCTCTCGTATTAAAGTTTGGATTATTTTATGGCTTTCTATCCATAGTAGCAGCTGCTCGCCAGAGCCAGGTTCTCCTTTAAATTTATTTTGGTAATAGATGGGAGCATTTAGAGATGAGAGGTCAGGCATGAGCTCTAAAGAATTTATAGCAACAGTTCCATGAGGAGATGGTTGCATGAAGGGGAAGAATGAATTTTAATAAGTAAATTATTAATTAATAAAGAGAGACTTAAGCTTAAACCCCTAATTATTAAATAAGCAATTGCTGCCTATTATTTACCTTTATTCAATAATATACCCAAAGTATATACAATTTTTTGCAATATCTGATTATGAAAAGAGGCAAAAAATTTGTCCGTTTTCATAATTATATAAATGTGTCTAAATTCATAAATCTAGGATAAAAAAGTATTGTGGGTTTTCATAATTTGAATTAAAATATTTTAGAGTAAAATATTCTATAAGCTTTGAGATACTTAAACTTGTGCTCATATAATTTTTCCTATTAGGATTTAATTTTTTAGAGTAATAAAACTTGGGTTCTGTATAGCTAATTATCTTATATTAATCTTCTAATACACAACACTTAGTGGGCTACAAGCTTAAATTATCTCTATTATTACCAACAAATATATAAATAAAAACATTATTTTGAGAGAAGTAAGGGAACAAGCAAAAGTCATAATAAATTTCTCTAAAAAAAACAGATCGGTATCAATAATACTCACCTGGTAAGCCGAAGCCAGGCTCAGTTCGAAGTCATACCTTTACTCTGAAGTAAGAACTTTATTAATTCTCAATTTCCATAGCTGTATTCTAGCCTTAGGCGACTAAAATATGTTCTCTCAGGGCAAAATTTTTATAAGGACTATATTTATTGAACAAGTTAAAGTACCCAACTACCGCGAGCTGTAAACAGCAAGCCACTTCGTGAATATCAAAGCTTCTTATTCATATGAACTGCTAATCTGATTTAGGCGAATTATCAGACTGGTAGTTCTTTCTCTACATACTCGAAACGCTCTTAGGGGAATTCTTGCAACGACAAAACTGAAATAAATGAAGTGAATCGTATAAGAATAACCTTAAATATATTTAAAATAATATACAAGAAAAACATTTACAAGCTTGAAAAGAAAATTAAAGTTGATAATTTTTAATTATTAATTAGCAAAAGATTTGATTTTATTAAACTATTACACCCCATTGGTATATCACAGATCTCTAGAGAGAATCCAATTAAAAATTAGAGTTGTAATTATAACTCTGATAATTGTATTAAACACCAATCAATATTCGTATTAATCTCTATTATCCAATCACTGATCTTTAATAATTATAGCCTTAATCACATCTCTAATTAAGAATTGGGGCTTTATCTTATTCTTATAAGCCACTATTAAATTAACTTATATATCTTTATTCTCACATAGCAATAGCTTAGAGTGGCGGGCCATATTGAGGAGAATAAATTGGAGACTATTGAAATCTGCCCAGGGATGTTAATGAGGATTGAGGCTTTGCCCTACTATTTTATTAAGACATTATGTGGCTTAATTCAGTATAGGAAAAAGGGGAGAACTCTCGCATAGCTTAAAGTAAAATCTCCTGGCAAAAGACAGTAGAAGAAGCGAAGTGGTAGCTAGTGTCATTTAAAAACACATCTCGCTAATCAGTGGCTGCATGAACAATCTCATTATTTGGACACCTATTTATTATGGACTCTGAGATGAGTATCATGAGACTCGTTCCAAGAGACACTAAGTGTGATTTTTTATAGGATAAATAGTTTATCTTCGAAAATCAGAAGTTAATGAAGATAGTGTTCACATGAAAAGTGGTCTATATTAAATTCTTGATAGATTTAATGATTTATGTTTTAAATTTAATGGAGTAGACACATCTACCGGATCAGCTTGAAAATAATGAATGACAAACGTTTCGATCTGATTTATATTTTTTGTGTCATTACTTTGAGTAGTTATGAGTTAAGGATTGACTCCTTTTTAAAGTTGTAGTAGGTGAGTGTTGTCCTTGTTCATAATGCTAATCTTCGTGTTTATAATGTTAAAAATACTCAAATTTAAGAATAGTTTTGTAACTGTTTGAGCTTGTCTGGGAAATTGAGTCTCTTTAAATGGGAAGAGATGCCTTTCTTACTCTGGACATCTGCCTACATCATGGTCGCATTCAAGTTTTTGGGATTGAGTTAGTTGAAATCGTTGATGTACATTTGAATTAAATTAAATCTATATTTAAAAGTAATATATTATGAATCACAGAAAAGGAAAGAAACTCAATGTATTTCTTGGTTAAATCAACCCATCTAATCATAATCATCCTATGATATGGTGTACTTAAACTTAAGTACATAAATAATAAATTTAATCAATCTCTTTAAACCATAACTGTTTTTATATT
Source organism: Tetmemena sp. SeJ-2015 (assembly GCA_027382625.1). Taxonomy (NCBI): domain Eukaryota; phylum Ciliophora; class Spirotrichea; order Sporadotrichida; family Oxytrichidae; genus Tetmemena; species Tetmemena sp. SeJ-2015. The sequence goes on from JAJKFJ010021199.1 coordinate 12,044, forward strand.
TCTCATTGATTTCTCAATAGCCCTCTAGCAGCAATCATCCGTTATCCTTTAAATAGAGCTTCCTATTAAATTCACGTGCTCATTGTTGTTTACTCTGAACACCCTCTAGGCTATTATCTCTTATCGTGATTTTTCACTTGCAATAAGAGCTTTTAGATAAAATTATAGGAAATATTGAAGATCATCTCTATAATTAAAAATATGTGTTGATAAAATGGTTATAGAAATAAGAAGATAAATTAAAATATAGATGACAGGCTGCACGAGAACAAGGATTTTATGCTTTAAAAGAAAGGTTGAAGTCTTAATATTTAAATATTAGGGGAAAATGAGTTTTAATTAGTTAGAGAACCCATTGATTAATCAAGAACTTTAAAAGAAATCAAATTAGGGATTAATGAATTAATTTTAAGTCTAATAAATATTAAATCAAGCATCCATATAAGAGATATTAAATATAAGTCTATTCTTAATCTTATTATCTCAACCTAATTAAGATTTTGAAGTTCAGATCCGAGGATACTTGGGCAGCCTTGCATGATGCGCACTCAGGTTTTCTAGAAAGATGACCAAACTCTCTTGGGTAATTTGATATCTTATCTCTTGATTAGTGGAACTATGCCCTCTATGTTTATAGAGATTTTTGCAATCGAGAAGGCCTCAAATCCTCACTTTGAACTGATAAAGAACAAGGCAGCAATTATGTCAAACTTGATATCTTTTTTTCAATAGTTCTTTATTTTAATATGGCTTCTCCCAAGATTGATGGTGGTTTCGTAAGGTGTGAAAAAATTTTCGTCTTAGAAGATGACATTTAACACTTGTCAAGTTAACCTAGGTGTTATTGACCTGAACTTAAGTCTTCCTAACTTGCTCCAATTTACCGCTACTCAGACAATACGCGCTACGAGTAACCTTTCACTTTATGCCATTAGATGAGTAAACGACCCTGAGTTACATATTAGTTATTTGAGTTTCGGAGTAGTGACATTGAAAATGTAGGCAACGCTAATCCAATGAAAAATGATTTTGTGAAGAGAGTGTAAAGTCACTGAGTTAAATTCACAAATGCTCGAAGGTTAGGCTGCAGCGTCTTGGTTTTAGCATGGCAGGCGATGAGGCTTATTCAAAGCCTCTTTTAATATCCTTAAATGAAAATATACCAAACCAGTTGTTGACTTTTAATTGAAATGTTCAGAACATCCTCCAACTCTAGAAAGGAGACAAATTTATAAATCTCAAAAAAATTTCAAATCATCTTTAACTTTAGAAATTCTTTTGCAACCCAATGAATTCCTGAGCGGCAAAAATAAAACTATAAATTGTTTATTTTTCTTTTTCAGTTATATATTTCTTGAATAATTTTCCTTTACCTCTTGTCTTGATTATTATCTAAGGTTTAAATATGTTAGTAGAACAGCTTTATATTTATGATTAGCTCTTTATGATACTCAAAGATAATCTTCCTCGAACTGTTAAATTTACAAGTGTCAGATCCTGTGATACACTGATAATTTGATCTTCTCCATGCTTCTGAATTGGCTTGTTGGATTTTAATCGTTTGTTGATAAATTTCACAAGACCTTGGTATAATTTGAAGGATTTTTAATGCTCTATATCTTATTCTAGTTTGACTATAGGTCAAATACATAAACGTGATTGAGAACATATATACAAATATATCTACTCTAGTAGCTATATTCATAACTTATTATTTATGGATGCCTTAGTCAGTGTTATTGTATCATTTAATTTGAGATATTTGAGTGCTTTAATTTCTGTCATAAATCCTTGTCCTCTTTATTTTATGGTGCAACTATTCTTGCATTGCATTTAAGTTCATAAAAAGCAATGTACAAATATCTTACATAAGTAGAAACATAGGGAGGTGACTCATTCTACGCATTTTATTCAAAGAAGTAGAATATTTAAAAGTTTTTGTTTTGCATCGAGGAGATCCAACTTATCTTTTAGCTTTACTTACCTATTGCTTTTATTTAATACTTTTGAAGAGTATGTGATCAGAGTAGTGTTTAAGAATTTTCCACTTTACCATTCTGAAGTTTTTAATTAGTAATTGAAATGTTTTAAGTATAATTATTAAATAAATTATCGTTGACTTTCAATTTTTTTTTAAAAAAAAATGTTTATTTATTTAGAGATAATTTTTATGTAATTTGGCTGTAATATGCGTGTGATTTGGGTAGTTCTTCCATGTATTTTCCACCAACTTATTGCGATGCTTTTCCTTTACGAGTAAAGGCAGCTGTATCTAGGAAAGATCGAGGAGGTATCGCCCATACACTAAGCCATTATTTGGAGTGGTTGCAAACTATGGCTACACTCCTATATTTCATCACTTCTATTTATTTGATATTGATTTCAAGATAATCCAAAAAGCTGGAGTCCTTCTTCTCGAGCATTCTACTAGCATCTTGTAAAGTAGTCATTGAAGTCATATGATAGCATTTAAATATAAAAAGCAGCTGTATCATACGAAAATATCATTTTAGGCCAGGACTTAACCTTCATGAAAGCGATGTACCGTATAGGATTTCCTCACTCATTTTAAAATTCTCCTAATTTTGTGAAAACAAATAGACATGGTCAAGCTGATATAAGATATCTCGATACAGTATTCTTATTTAAGACTAGTCACTAGGCTCAATGTCGTGGCATCATAATTAAGAGTTAGAGAGAAAGGAGGATTGAGTATTCTGCCATACTTGCTTCCTTTTCCTCTTCATTTTAAATCAACTTAATCCAATAATAAAGCTAAACTAAGTCCTTCCTAAACGTTAATTAAAGTTTCTACTAATGACAATTCTCTATGAAAAAGATAAAATCAAGTGGGAAGAAGTTAATTCACTAAAAGCTTTCTCTAGGATATGCTTGTAAAATAGTTCCACTATTAAAATATTCAAAACTTCATAAAATAGTAACCACAGAATTGGAATATAAAACTGTTACTTTTTTAAGAGTGGAGATTTGGCGATTGTAATTCAGTTGAAAGAATTTCGCAAATATCCAGATAGGAACTTTAGAGATTAGGAAGATAGCTAAATTTATATATTCGAAAAGCCGTATATAATATTAATAATTAATAGGCGTTTAATATATGGACTCTATATTGACGATATTAGTGAAAATGCATTATATCAGAGAATTTGTAATTTTTCAAATAAATACAACTATATTTAACATATAAGCTTTCTCAGTTAAGAAAGCTTTAAAAGTTCAAAAAAATATTTGCTTAGAATAGACATTGAAAGAGAATTTGCTTTAAAAATTTAGTCTTTAACTTTGGTATATGATTCACCTAAAATAAAAATATTATAAATCATTAAAAAATATTTGTTCTATTTTAAGTAGAGGTGAATATCATCAACTTAAATTTTTTCTATAAAAAGAGATAAAATTTTAAAATAATCCATGAACTTTAATTTAAGAAGTTATTTTTTAGAATTAATTGATTTGCTTAAATAAATTTTAAATATGTATACGAAAACAAATTTTTAATAAACAATAGCAGTTTTTCTTTGCTTAACTAGGTTTATGCAGAGTTGATTATTTCTTACACAAATGCTTTTTTATTAGGGGTGTATTCTAAAAATTTGATTCCAATCTTAAAACGTTCTATGCTGAGCTGAACTGTTTTAAATTGCCGCAAATGACTTTAAGAGAGTGGATGACAACAAAATGCGCCTTTGAATACACATTGAATGAAGCTCAACATTAAGTGAAATCGTCCTTATGCCAGTGCTTAAACCAAACAGTAAGAAGGATATATGAATCTGGAGCAGCTTGGTCATTAGAGGCTTAATAATATAAATTTGGAAAGAACAACTTGGATATAGTGGAGCCTATTATTCTGAAAGAGGATGAGGTCTAGCATCGATACATTAATCGGACCTCTTAATCCTTTTAACCAGCTTAACTAGGTTGTAAGCACCCACTTCAACATATTTGCAATTGAAGAAATTTGTCAAACTGGGTAAAGATATTGTCGAATTGTCATTAAAAAGCTCAACGCTTTCTATAGTTACTTGAGCTCTCATAGGGAATCAATTAAATTGGACTTCCTCGCCAGCAGATACTATGTTGCATTGAAGTTAGTGAAACTCTCTGAGAGTGCTTTTGCATCCTCAAGTATTTATACCCAATAAATCACTAGATGATGGCAAAAGCACCCTCAACCTTTGATGCAACTCAAAGCTTTAGTCTCCAGTTTGCAACACTCTTTACAATAGATACTCTAGCTCAATTCTTACAATATAATTTATTCCCAAATTATCAAGCTATTTCTGAATTCGCCCAATCGACTTGCACATCGCAATATTTTTTCTCTCTCTACATGGGTTACTAATCCTTGTCAAGATAGAATTCTCAAGAAAAATACAATTAATTAAATTAGAGATTGTTTAAATATAGGATGAATATGAAAGGATAATCGAGAATGAAGAAATTAATCCAGATTAGAACATTTAAATATTTAAAGCACTGATGTGTTCAGACTTTAGACATGCTGGTGAAACCCCAAAACCTAAGCATGCTTTTGAATTTGACATTGCTTAATTCATGATGCCTGAGTTTAACTCTGATGGTCTACTTACCTTCTGGACATGTAGCGTCAACCTGCCTGATCACTAGTCTTCCTGCACGCTGGCGCCTCCAACTGTTCACAAATGTAGTGATTGTATCCGATCCTGCCCACTTTTGACCAATGTTGCCTGATTCGAGGGGGTGCCCTATAAAAAGGTAGGGGGTACTAGGAATCGAAGGGGGTACCTTGGCTACTTGGCGTGACACCCTTCAAAAGTTGGACATACCCTGCTCTAAATGGCAGGACCCTCTGTTTTTAAGGGGGGTACCCCTGATTTATGGTAGGCCCCTCTAAAATTTGGGAGGGAGCTCAAAAACATGACATGGAGGTGCAAGTTTTGTGGAGGTGCAGCGGTGATCCTGGCAGCAACCACGACCGCCTGACCGCTAGAAAGTGATTTATAATAGTGCCTTAATATATTTAAAGCTTATATCATTAAAAACAGGAGAGAACTCGCATGCAGGATAGAAGGGTGTAGAAAATTGTAGAGTTGCTGCCACTTTGTGTTCAAACAAATCCAAATCTGAGAGTGTGCATCCATTTCTTGATGGCCACCA
>JAJKFJ010021200.1:0-22858 GCA_027382625.1 Tetmemena sp. SeJ-2015
TTTTTTTTCAAGTTTGAAGCAAAAATCAAATGACCTCGATTAAAAACAAGAAACGTTCTGAATCTTAAAATTTTAGGGCTGGCTCGTGAAACGAGTTGGCGAAGTGCAAAAAAGTTCAATGTCTGAGCTCGAGTTTAGAAAACTTTGGGTCGTTTCAATCAAAAAGTGGATGCAAACTTTGAGATTTGGTTTCTTTTGAGATGAAATCGATTTCAATTTTAAAAATCGGGGACTGAAGCTTAAAATTTTGTTGCTGGCCCTAACTTTTCTAACTTCAAACCAATAATTTTTAAGTTGGCCAAAAATTTTCCAAAGTTAGCCAACGTTTTCAAAGTTGAGGAAACAAACTTTTTGGCAGTGGGGGAAATTTTTTTTGGCTTAGAGGCAGAATTTTATGTTGAGGGAAAAATTTTGAGTTGTGCCAAAAAAATTTTAAGGTTGGTGGTGAAATCTTAAGTTGTTGCTGAACTCAAAACCAAATTTCTAAAACTGCTTTCAACTCGAAATTTTAGTTGGGAGACCCGTTTTAAACTCGGTTTCTAAGTTTAAAACTCTAAGCTCGAATTAATTTAAGTTGGTGAACTTAACTTTTTTAGCTCCAACGGACAAATTTATGGCTGACAGAACAAAATTTTGAGTTGGGCCACAAAATTTTTAGATTTGGGTGGCAAGAAATAAAAAGAAGACAAAAACCCAAAGAAAAGCTTCAAAATATTTTCCAATTTTAAAACGCGTTGGCGGGGCCCAAGTTGACTCTTTTTTTCAGGATTTGAGCTCATTTTCAAGAAAAGTTGAGTTTCATTCTAAAAGTTGGAAGAAAGTTTAAAGTCAGTGCTCAACTCTAAAATCGGTTCTGAAACCAAACTTTTGCCTTAAAATCTAAATTGGAGAAATTGGCGAACTCTGAAAGTTTTGTTAGATGCCAAAATCTGCCCAAGTTCCAAATTTTTTGCCAAGGTTGGAACCAAAGTTGAGATTCTTTTGCCAAGTTCAAAACAAGTTTTAAAGTTAAAAGTAAAAGCTAAGTTGAAGGACTAAAAACATGGTTTTAAGTCAAAAACGGCGACCGCAGCTCCTAAAACCAAATTTCACGAACTAACTCCAACTTTGGAAAAATTAGCTAAAAATGTTCAGAACTCAACCCAAAATCGTTCCACGGTGGCAAAAATGTTTGAAATCGTACAAAAAATTAAAATCCGTTCAATCCATTTCCCAAAAATTGGGGCCTTTTTTATTTCTTTTAAGATTTTGTTTCTTATTTTTTAAAATTTAGTAAAAATTTTTAAACAAAATTTCCCCCCTTTGGGAAGTTTTTCTAAAAAGGAAAGAAAAATAAATGTCCCAATTTTATAAAATCCCCTTTTTAATAATTCTTAAAAAAAGAAATTCCTTTTATTTTTAAAGGGGAAAAAAAATTTCTTTTTTTAAAAAAAAATTTTCCAATTTTATTAAATTTAATTAAACCTTAAGTCGCTATCCAATTAAATAAACCCTAAAACGAACATCTAATTTATTCCTAAAGCAATTTTAAAAAGTTTGCACTTATCTGAAGCAAACTTTTCAAAATTCATAGTTTGGAAAGGATTTAGACTTTTAATTAATATTCTCACTCTTTTAAGTCGTTGTATTTGCACATTATAAAACTAATTGACCTATAATATGAGTTCTGGAGTATTTCTTGATAATATTCTTAAGAGCTTCTGGTTTCTCTGAATTATTTCTAGGTTTAGTCATTATAATAATGTCTAAGGTAAACGAACTCATTCCTTCAGGATGATGCTCTTTAAACATATTAAGCAATTTTCTTTGTAGTGTTTAACATTATGTCCAGGCTTCGATACTATTGGAGTGTTCACACTTTTCTTTATCCATATAAGATATCAGCATTTCATTAAAATTTTAACTCAACAAAGGTAATAAAATAATTAAATTAAGCTAAGAAGTAATGATTCAATCTCCTCTTACATTAGTTTACAAGAAGCTTATCATAAGTGTTCTAATCAGATTCTTTAGATTATAAATCGAAAAAATCTTCAGAACGATTCGTGAACCTACATGATATATCGGGAGATCAATCAGGCTAATGGCAATAACAAATCAACAATAGGTCTGCTGATTTAATGGGAGTTGAGATGTGAAGTGGGGTAAAAGTCCTGTCTCAAATTTCACATTTAGCATATGTGCTACCTATTGAGCTATCAGATTCTTTATTAGTAGAGGCACCTCTCGCATGCTCAAAGCTGCAAACTCTTTCACAGATAGCGCCCTGATAACTGATTATGCATTGCATAATTGAGAAAGGTGTATCTCAGCCATTGAATAAGTTTTAAGGCCATACTCTCAGGCTACCGCATTCCTATAAGAGGGCTCTTAAAAACTCGTTAGATATAAGTTTATGTATACCACAATATTCCGCTGAGGGGGATGCAGTCATGTACTTGGATGGGACCATATTAAACCTTAAAACGTTTGATTTATGTCTAGGGCTAAGCAATACACAATTCAAACCCTGCTGAAAGAAAGCTAAAGTGGTGGTGATAAGCTCTGAGAGGAGACTAGAGCACTATGAGATCAGAGAGAAAGCTAGGATATCCTAACCTGAATGAGAGCTAAAAGAGATAAAGCTCCTTTAAATTCCCTGTTATATTTCTGTAAAACCTGAGAGATCATCATTCCGAGAGAGTTGTTGAATGCTGTGAAAAGCTCGATATCAAGCTTCTCTTCATCGCTCCTTAATCCTCACCTTACAATCTCATTGAAGAGGTCTTCTCGAGTGTAAAGAGAGCCTACAAAACAAGCTTGGCTCCGATAAACTTCTAAGATAAACAATATATCACCATTACCTCTGATGCTATTGAAAATATAAAGCAGAAAGACAGCAAGAAGACAATTCAACGAAAGATGGAGAAGATGAGAAATCTATATGAGAATGAGTGAAATATAAAAGAGTTTAAATTAATAAAGTTTAATTTAAAGCAAATGTTTTGCTCAAGTCAGCTGTCTCTTAGTAAGAGGAGATCTTATGATAGACATTTTGTGGTCTGCATGAAAGACTAACATCTGATTGTTAAATAAGGTAGCCTAGTCTTCCCTATATTCTTGGTCGAACAGCCCTATTTCAAAACTCTTTCTTTTCTTCTTTTTATCTCACTTTTGCTTTCACTTTGAGATGTGAGAGCACTCTTTCCTTCTTCTCTAATAAGTTAATTATTAAGAGAAACGCATTCTCATATAATAAGGAAGAGCTTCCAAACTCTTTAACAGATCCTGATTTATATCTATCATGAGAGCTTTTCCTCCTCAATCTGACTAGATGTGCTTGCCTGCTTCTAAGTTATAAATGGCCTAAAAAGGTACTTACCTTTTAGTTTAGAGAGTACTGAATAGAAGAATTTCCGCATAAGTAAATCTCCAATCTGAGGATAATATTTAAGATATGGGAACCTTGTCACCCCTTATCTCCTCAAGCAAATACTGTACAAAGAGCAAGGTTGGGAACATTAAAACCAACCATTTCATCCAGTTCCTACTGGCAAAAGTGGACATCTATCAAGGAATTCATGTATGCTGTTCTATGAGAGTAAGTAATTGCCTTCTACATTTTTATAAGCTGAGCGAGTCATTATTATAATACTTTATACAGCTGTAGAAATTAGTATTAGATTATCCTTTCCTCGATCAACTTGGAGTGGATGAGTTGTGTCTGGTTTACGCTTTGCTGCTGTCTCATGCTTGAGTTTATATGAAACACTATAATGTCTCTAAATTTAAACTATTAATACTTTCAAGTTGAGATTTATACATGTAATACAAATATTAGTGTAAAAGCGAAAAGAGCTTAATTAAATGCATGACCTAAGAATGAATGGCAAAACCAATAGTATTTTTTATAGCAGCTGGGAAGGTAAGCTTTGATATCGCAGGAGCGCATGATTAATATAGGCTAGCGCATGGTTAACGTAGGCTAGCGCATGGTTAACGTAGGCTAGCGCATGGTTAACGTAGGCTAGCGCATGGTTAACGTAGGCTAGCTCATGGTAGGTGCAGGTCAGGATGAGATTTGTTGATGCTGCATAATGAACGAGAGCCCAAGAAGATTAATGAGCTTCTATTAGCACTTAAATTGTTTCACTTAGAGATGCAGAGAACGAGTTGTGGGGGATCTAACTGCTTCGCTATTAATATATATTCTTAAGCTTATGTTTTTGCATTTAGTATTTAATATGATTCAAATTAAATTTGAGTACCAAACTTATAAGTCTTGATTTAAAACATCTATATTGCAGCTATTCAAGAGAGCTGAGTCCCTTGATGTAGTTGAGGAAAGATGCTGAACAGACTTGTAGCACAATTAGATATAAGAATATTTCTCAAAAAAGAAGAAAGAGTGACGATGGCTTTGGGGAGTGATTAGAACTTTGGCAAATGACAAATGTGCGACGATTTAAAGTATAGCGATGCAACTCTTGCTTCCTTCAATTATGGTAATTCTGAAGTAAAATAGTAAAGCCTGGATAGCTCTAGAGGCATTTGCAAGTCCACTTTAGAAGTGAGGGTGTTGACTTTTCGCAGAAACAACAAGGGCGCTACTGAAGCGAGGTATGCTATATCCAAGAAGAGCAATTTAAAATTAGATTAGTGCTCAGTCAACTTCTTGCTAGTTATTACATATGACAGCTTTTATACACAGGATACTGTCAACTTGTAAGCTTTACTTTCTTTTCTCAATATTTATAGATCTGTCAGTAGCTATTTTCTATAGAAAGCTCTCCTAATTGAAATAACAAAATATAGGCGAAGCCTTAATAAGTGAGGCATCTGATCTTAAATGGGTTTGTGTTTGAGAGATTGAAGTAAATAACCAAAATTATCTCTAGTCTGAATCGAATCGGCAGCTTATAATTTAAAAGTGAAGTCAATGATGCTGCTAACAAGAGGCTGATGGAAAAAATAGAGAACAGCAAGATGCTCTTTCTTAATTATAGTATTCAATTTTTTGCATTTCAGAATTTATTTGGAAATGAATTTAAAGCGCCAGGGTACATGAGAAATTATTATCGTGCATTAGAATAGAATAATTTGCATTCCTTTATGTTTTCTTTGAGTAAATATATTAAAGAATCAAAGTGACTGAATTCTAGTTGTATCTGCACACTCTCTTAAAGTTAACTTTCACATTTATTTAAATAGAAGCCTAAATAAAAGTTTGAGAGTGGAGAAAAGAAATATTAAAATTAAAGAAATGAATTAAGCTTTATTATCTCTCTTTTTCCTATCTATTATCATTATTTATATTATTATATGTAACATTTTTATAATTGGGGAAATTACTTGAGTCAAAAGCTAAACATATAAGAGAGAGGATAGAATTTAAACCATAATTATCAACAGAACTTTTTGTTTTAGGAAAGAGAATGCATAGAATAATAGGATGCTTTACCATTGTAGGGAGTAAAAAATTATTAATAAATTATTATAATTGCTAATAGACTGAAAATCTATTAAATTATTACCTATAATGGATATCTATAAAGGCTCCACTGGAGATGGAAATTATAGTTTTCAGATCAGGAGAGGTACTTTAGTGACATTCCCAGAAATCCAAATAGTGTTGGCAACATCCTTCAGCGAGAGGACTTCCGAAATTAAGAACCTCTGGAGAGACTTTACATTCCTCCTGAAAAACAAGCCAAGGCAAGGTGACTTAATTAATGTGATGAAGGCTCTAGTCCTATGTATTCAGGTCATGTACAACGAGAACATTAATCATCGCTATCTCACGCCACAGACTGTCCGAATACTCAAATTTTATACACCTGAAGTGTTCCTCATCTCATTTAAATATTATTGCATATCTGATAATATTTCTGATAATGGAGGAATCCCTCTGCATGTCTGGCTTCTTGACTAGGACCGAAAACTTGTTTTCCATGGCAACAAATTAGATGTGTATTCAGTATGTTTGATCGTGGCTTCTTGTTTTATGAGTAAGCCATTGCATTCATTAGCAGCTTGCAAAGAAGAAGTGCAATTACCAATTATGCAGGAACTTAAGAAGAAAACACTAAATTAGGATTAGAGAGTATTTCTAAAAAGACTAACTCATCCTTCGAGCATTATCCTTCTCTGTATTAAATTTGAAAAATGATAAACAAACTAGTTTAAGATTGAAAACTTAGATTTATTCTTTTATTAACTTTATTGGGTAAAAATTATCACGATCCTGTAACCACTTTGCATAATTTACACTATTGCTTCTAAGATTTTCTGATTTACTATCCTCATAAATGAATAGCAATAATCTTGAAGCTGTTCGATCTTTATTTTTTTCAAATCCTCCATGCTCATTATTTGATAGTTAATCATATCTTTAGCCTCTTCATTTTTCAAATTTATTTGCCAAGCAAATTTCATCATGAGAGCTCCAAACATTTTCAGAGCATATCTTTTGTGCACAATGGTAACGACAGAAATTCTTTTCAAGCATATGAGTGCTAATTAATATCTTTGGAAATGTCTTGGATGAATGAATTAGGTCTTATTAAATTAGGATTTAATGCTATAAACATTTTTGTATATTGTATCAAACTTCCAGCTATTAGTAGTCACTTTCTTTTTATTTTTAAAGTTTTCTCATGAAATCTTATTATATCTCTTAATTATTTTAATCCTCTTTATCCTATTCATCACTTTAAATATCCAATCCAAGGTTTGCTATACAAGTTTATAAAATCAGCTAAATATCTTGTTTAAAAATAGTAATTTTAAATATTCGCACTAGAACTTATCTTAATGCAATTCTTCTTTCATTTATTACACTGCTTGATTAACATTATAGGCTAAATGCGATTAAATGATCTGCGAATACTTTTCTAAATACAATTGAATTCAATATAATAATCTTGCTGTCAAGTATTTTATCTATCAAATTTGTTATTTCTTACTTATTCTTTTTAAATAAATCTTCAAACTTTTCTATACTTTCACTTTCATACTGGCAATAGTCCTATTTGTTTAAAATGGCTTTTTCTTCTATCATAAGTTTTGTTCTCAATCTCACTAAAGGTTAAAATAACTTGAAAATGCTATGATTACATATGTATATATATTCAAAGAATAATTCTATGGTTTTATTTTTAAAATCATCTAAATGTAATGTAAAATTTAGAAAATGGTATTTTCAGATATTAATGATCATATATGACCTATAATACATTTTCTCTCGTAAATCTTTATTCTCTTTCTAACTTTTATTTTTATCTAAAACATATTGATTCAAAAAGTTTTTCGAGGATTTTATATTTTGCTATAAAAACCTTATTTTTAGTAAATGTTTAAAAATGTAAGTTTTTAGAGAAAGCGAAATGAGAAGTTTGTAATTTCTTAATAAATAAAGCCCTGAATAAATACAATTTGTTTCGTCATTTAAGTTGAATTTGTTGAATAATTTCATAAAATCGTTGTAACATATAATAACTTATCCGTATGTGATTCTGTTTTATTGTTCTATCATCAATTTTTTCTTCGTTCGTACTAAATTGTATCTTTGCATCCTCTTCATATTCTTATTATAATTTTAATAGCTTTTCCAGTAGTTAATTTAAATGTTGATAGCCTGTTATCTTTCTTAAAAATCTCTCTATGATATATCTTTATGTGAGTGAATATATTTTAACGTGATAGATTCGGCCTTGGACCATTCTCCTAATGCTATGAAGGCAAGTGTGCATACTTATATGGCTTATAAATTTTCTTTTTTTAAAATATGTTGGCTTTTCTTTCCCATCTTTCTAATTGAAAATATTTTTACTTTGCTGAAAGAGTTTTAATGATGAGCGAATATGCAGTATTCAAATAACCTGAATAATAAACTCAAATGAGAATGGAAATAAAGTGGCTTGCAAATCTGAATTAAAGATAACAAATGAAAGTTATATTAAATTTAAAAATGAAGATCTAGATAAGTGAATTTTATGCATTAAAATATGTTTATTATACTGAAGAGTAGTTTCCAAATATGCTTAGGCCTTTATTTCTGTTTATTAAAAATACTCTAAGCATTCTTCAAAAAATTAATAATTCATTCTTATGTCCTAATGATAATTTTGGGCTAAGCTGCGAGTATTTATTTTTAATTCTTATGATGAATTAAATTAAATAAAAAAGGTTTATAAGTCTTTACATCTTCGTATATCCTCACAGCAAACGCAACATCCGGTTCAACAATGCTTGAGTTTATCTTTTAATATAATAATTGAAGGATTTTATACTCTAAATACTAATAATTACTACAGAATGTCTAGTAATTACTACAGAATGTCTAGTAACTACGAAGGATATAAACTTTGAACTCAAACTATATATTCCTATCTTAAATTATTTATTTTTTTATTCTTGTTATTTATAAATCCAAAAAAGTTTTGGCTTTGAAATTTCTTTTCAAAACAAAATTTTTATATGCTAAAGAATTTTTTATTTAATCATTAAAAATGCAATGATATCGGTGCTTTTGCCAATAAAATTTTTATGGAATAAAAGATATTTATTTTTTCAGTTTTGGCCATTTTAATCAATACAATAATTATAAGATTTATGTTGCTTATCAAATTTTAAATAAAGTAAAACCTTGGGCTTGAGAAATTATTTTATTACATTTAAGGGGGAATGTATCAAACTCTTGAAAGAAATATTCCTTTATAAATTAAAAATATTATTTATCAGGAGAGTACTTTTTATGCTCAGGCTCTGGTTAATAAAAGAATACATCAATCGAAAGCCATGATCTAGAATTCATACTTTATAATGTAATATTTCAAAAATAAACTTGCTCAATGAATTTAAGAAAATTTCTTTTCAATTAATTAGGTCTTGAAGTCTGTATCAAATATTAAAACATTTCCACTCTAGAATGAAGGAGGAAAATCATATTGCAAATATTTTGAAAATTTTTAAGATAAAATTAACCAAAAATATACTATCAGTGGAGAGCTTAGCTTAATTTACGATAGTGAAATAATTTATGCTCATCTGTTGAAGCTATATCATATTCTCTCGAGAATAAGCTTTAATAGATCCTTTAATTAATATATTAGTCTTTTAAGATATATGTATCACATTTTAGGATTGAACTTTCTTTTCATGAGAAATAAAAGACTATTATTAAGTATTATCTTCAGTAGTGTTAATAATCTGATGTAACTTATGAATATATTTCGAATTTGCATTGAAATATGTAACAAAGCGGTCAAAAGCGCTTTTTTTAAAGCTGAAGTGATCAATTAGCAATTTGTTTTAGAAATCGTGGTGATCAAATGTTCGATCTATTCAACATTTTTGTTTTCACTATTTTGATTTGATGATCGATCCTATCACTTTTAATGAGGATAAAAAAAGTCTCAAATTATTGAGAAGATCTTGCTTTTTATCGTTGCAAAGAGCCTCTCAAAGGGGTCTAGATTAAAATGATAAGGCCAGAGAAACAATAAGAAAATGTTAGAAGCCCTAAGTCTGGACTTTAAAATTCACTTCAGTGATAATTTGCATTTTCAAGGAGAATTATCTGCTCTCCTCTCCAGAGGAGATTTTTAAACAACTAGCTTGACAGCAAGATGTAAAATGAAAAGTAAACGGTTGCACTTGTTGTCTTGCCTCAATTAACAGTGAAGCATTCTTTCCTGCCATTGATCAAGCTTTCTATAATGCTGTAGTTATCCAAAAATTAATCGATTTATTTGCTTTACTTGTCTCCTCCAAAAATATTATTTCTCATTACTAAATTGATAATACTCTGGTTAATGTTGGTTATAACTCTACCATTGTAAAGTAAATTAATATAATAGAATGCTGCAACTTGCCTCTACTTCTTCAATCTTAAGCTGTTTACTCGAGAACTCAAGTATGCAATCTTATGAAGGCTTATTCTCTATAGTTTCAAATATTTCAATATTGAGCTTATTGATACATACTCCTCTTACTTCTCGCAGGTAGGCTTATATTTACTTGCGGGTAAAGCTATCTTAATGAACAGAAATTTATGAATCAATTTTACATTTTATCTATCCTTCAAATAATCTATTTCCTTGAAATAACAACGAGCTCCAAATTTCCAGTATCAGTTAGCTTTTATGTAATTCTTTTTTGTTCAATAACGTGAAGTTTTAAATCTCTTTTATATAAATTTATAGGCATTTTTTTCTTTGAGGAGATTTTAAACTCTTAGTTATTTCATCTACTATGATTAATCGGTGGATCCTTATCTTAAGCAATCAGCCTAAGATGATCGGAGGTAATTAAAAATTTTAATCTTATCATCTCATAATATGAATAACTAGCTAAGATAGCTGCTTATTGCATTCTTAAATATCTATATAATTTAGCTTATCTCGAGAATCTAGTTTTTTTTAATTAAAGTTTGTAAAGGATAAGGACTGCGTATTAATTAATGTTCATCAAACACACAGACCCCGCTTAGAAAGATAGAATTTCTCTCAGGCATATCATTTTAAATCAATAAAGTATCTTAATTCAGATTAAATTATCGAGGATCTAAAAATTGAAACATGTTGCTAGCGGATTAGAGGCTTTTTTAAGTTATCTCTCAAAAAAAGTTTATATTTAATTTCAAAAGTTAAACCACATGCAAGAAACGTTCTTATTAAGATTGGAACAAATTTATATTTTATGTATGGCAGCCCTTAATATTAAAAACCTTTTAATTTTTGATTTTTTACCCCTTTTGAAATTAGGGTTTTAAAATTTGCCCCCCTTTTCTTTTGAAATAATCTATCATTTGTCCAAAATTTGCCAAAAGTTTTTTTTATTCTAATGCTCTCGCTATTGCTAAGCGTGAAATTGTGTTTATTAGGAAGAATTATTTTAAGAAGAAAAATATAAGTGAGGCAACTAGTTCCCTATTTAATAAGAGATTATTATATTTAATTAATATAGTCTGAATATGATTAGTTGATCAAGAATTTTTTTAAAATAAATATTTGCAGGTTTAGTTATTGCTTTGAGATCTTAATATATTACGAAGGTAATTTAAATTAACTGTCTACAACTACTACATCTAAGACAACAAGCTCTAGCTCAAAAACTCTTAAATGGTAGCCAACTAGGTGAGCGTCCGGGCCGAGTACGGCATCGTCCCGATAAACAGAAAATCATAGAGTTACAAAATTATGTTTGCATTTGCGTATTTTTGAGCAAGATCTTCATCAAGAGCAAGAAGAACCCTCAGGGTTATAACATTGAGAAAAAAGTTAATCCCCACCCTCAGCAGGCAACCGCTCAAAGCGCACACACTAAAACTTAAAGTTAGACTAAAGTGGAATCCACAATTATTCTAATATTGATCTTGTTCGAACTGGCTCCATCATTAAATTTAAAACATAATGTTTTTAAACTATTACTAATTTAATATTTAGCACTTTGATCAAGATCTCTATCTCCATTAGGCTTTGCTTACCCTCGATCATGTATTCATATTCCTCCCATAATAAATTTCAATTTAAGGAAATAAAAACTCCTTGATGTTCTAAGAGTAAAGTCTGGAAATATTAAAAACAAGCAAATGATGAATGTTATAGACATTATAGGATCCAAGAAATATTTTACGATTTTTTTAAGTTAAGATTGCTCTGATTATCTCTCAAATCTCAAACTTTTTAAAAATAAAAATTTTAAAAAAATGAAAAATTTTTTTGAATTTAATATTTTTTTTTGTTTTTTAAAATGAAATAAATTTAAAAAAATTAGGCCTTTCAGCCGATGAATTTAGAAAATGCGCTAAAATAATAAATGGATTTTATCTTATTTTCGGATCAGTATGTTGGGCTTGATTTGGGAAAAGAAAGGATTTGCACTAAGCTTTTGGCGAAGGATTTTCTAAAATGATCAAAGGCCAAAATAGAGAAAAAAAAATAATGCAAAAAAAATTTTAATTTAAAAGGGGGTTTAAAAACTTTGATTGCATTTTCAAAAATTCAAATTTTTTAAAAAAAAATTTAAAAAAAAAAAGATAAATTTTTATTAAAATTTTCAAGATCCTACAGAAAGCAAAAAATACATCCAAGAGGTTAAGGAGGAAAAAATATCATACCTTTAGCAAATAAAGCTGTCTATAGAAAACAAGCTAGTTAGGGGATAGTTTGAATCAACTTCAGTAGCCAGTTGAGGAGCCCAATTTAAAAAAATTGGTTATGTTACTTCATCAAGCTAAGCCATTAACGCTAATGGGAAAACTTACCCAAAATCAAGTTCAATATTCATGATCATGAAAGGATACTTGATATTTGGATTTTGATTGGTTTGGGTATTATAGTCAATATAGAATTTTTAAAATTTAACTTTTTTTAATTAATTTAAATTATAAACAGATTTTAATATATAGATTGTATAACGGTCGCACATTTCCCAGCTAATTTAAAATTTCAGGTTATTGTTGCCCTTTAACTTTCTTTTGCTCATTCTTATATAAAAGTTAGAGAAACCCCTGAAACCAAAGCCAAGTCACAACTCTGAAAAAGGTGCAGTTGTTATTTTTTTAACGGGGGGACAAAAATAATTCTTTAAAATTTAAATTTAAACTAATCATTAATTCTATTTGAGAATGCCAAGTACTCTGCGTTATAAGGAAGAAGGATTTTATAAATTTCTTTGTCTTTGAACTGCGTAATTCTTTAGAATGAGGCTTTAGACTCTTGATAAAATTTCTGTAATTCTGTTGCTCTGTTCTAGCTAGGTTTTTCTCCTTTCTCTTCCGCCCCGTTTTTTAAATTTCTTCTATTTGTTTCTTTTTTTATTCTTTTTTAAATTATTGGATCCCCCTTTTTAATATGCTCTCTGATTAGGCTCCTCTTTATCAAAGAAACCTTTATATTCCTTTTTTCTTTTACAGAAAATTTTTATGCCTAATTTTTTAAAAAATGCAAATTTTATTTTTTCGTTTTCGATAATAAGAAGGGCTCTTTTTTATTTTTGAGTGCTTTACTCAGAGCAGTTTCCCAATGCCCCAATTTTATCTCTTAACAAAAAAACACTATGAAAGTTTTGTTTTTCATTTTTTCCTTTTTCTTTTTTAATCTTCTTATATAAAAAAAATAAAATTATTAGAAAAAAAAATTATAACAAAATTTTTTTGAAAAAACCTTTTTTGTTATTCAAACTACTTTTTTTAAGATAAAAGAAAAAGTAAATTTTTTGGGGGTTAAAAAATTAAATCATTAAAGGATGGGGGGTGGAGGGGTTTTAGGGTTTTAAAATTTTTAATTTTTATTTAATTTAATAACTTTTTTTTTTTATTTTTTATTAAATTATTTTTTTACAACTATTTTTAAAATTAAAAAATCTTATTTGTTATTTTAACCCCCTTTTTAAACAATCTTTTATCAGGCAATAATTATTAAATTTTTTAAACAAAAATTTTTTAAATTTAAAAACCCCTCCCAACCTTCCCCCCAATTCTTTTTTTTAATTTTTTAATTTTTGGGGGGGGGGGTTTCCTCGTCATCCACTTTTTTCATGAAAAATGAAAAATTACTTCTAGCTTTAAAAATTAGAAAAAAAATTTTTTTTTCCAAATTAAATCCAAAATTTTTAACCTCTCATATTCTTCATTTATAAAAAAAAATAATAGGGTTTTTCAGTAGAAAGAGAAAATAACAAGAATTTTTTAAAAAAATAAAAAATAGAATTTTAATTTTATAATTTAATAAAAAAATTTTAAAAAAAAAAAAAAAAATAATTAAATGTAATTTTTAAACTAATGGGTTTATGTGTGCTCTAAAGTAAGAGAAATTTTAAAGCTTTTATATTAAGTTTAAAGACTTAATTAAGCTTTAAAACCCAAAATTATTAAGGGATGATTTTCTTAAATTATATTACAATCTTTTTACAATTAAATTTTTAACAAATAAATTTTCTTTTAATTCTCCCCAAATTCTCTAAATTGGAAAATATAAAAGATAAACCTTTTGGATTTGAATTTCGACCAAAAGGGAATGGGAAATTTTTTTGGCTGATTTTGGGCGGGTATAGTTTTTTTTCTTTTTTTTTCCTGGGGAAAAAAATGGATGCGGGAAAAGGCCCCCCCAAAAATTTTTTATTTAAAAAATTTTGAAAACTTTTTCCTCCTTTTAATTTAACCTTTTTAATTCCCTTAACAAGCAATTAATTTAAAATTTGGCAAAAATTTGTTTTTTTAAAAATTACCCCAATTTAAAATTTATTTTTTGGGTAAAATTTCAAAGATCCCTCCTTAAATCCCTTATTGAAAAGAACTCCACATATTTAAAATTCTTAAAGAAAGTTGATAGATCACTCCATCACAATAATCATTAGAAGATTTTACTTCAGACACAGACTAAAAAGCTACTTGCAATACTCTAGCAGAGATACATTCATCAAGATATCTGCTACATCAAACCTTCTTGATTTAGCAGAGAGAGGAAATTGAATGATCAATATTTCTTTAGTCTAAAAAGATGACTAAGCAGTTACAATCTTCGGGAAACAAATTATATCCAGAAAGCTCGATAACTCTTTAGGCTATTTTAATCTATATAATTTCCTCTTACATTTAATATAAGCATCCCTCAAATATAAAAAAAAATAACTTTTTAAAAAAATGGGGTAAATTTTTAAAAAAAATTAAAAAAATTAAAAAAATTTAATAACTTAAAAACCAAATTTGGGGGATAAAAAATTGGGTTAAGGGTTAAATCCTAAGTAACATTCATCCTTGCAACTTCTTCGTAAGAAAGGGCCCGTATAAAGAGTTATCCCTTTGGGTTTTAAAATTTTTTTAAACTTTTGGGTAATTTTCTTGGTTAGAATTTTTTGGGTAATTTGAAATTTTTCTTTCATAGGCATCGCCTTTCATATTTGCAGTATAGCAAATTAATCTTTTAATTTAAGGAGCTATCTACCTAAAAAATTAACGGCCAAAATTATACAACTCGTCATTTATTATTTAAATTTAATCCCGATTTTCATTTAAAGTTTTAACTTTAATAGAGTTGATTTTTAAAGAAACTTTGCAAAGAACCTTTCCTTTTTAGCCAATAATATTATTTATTGGTGATGTAATAGACTCCAGGTCTTGTATCATAATAATTTAGATTTGAATTGACTCCAAAAAAATCATCAATTATTAGAATATTCTTTCGTCTCTAAGCACTAAGTAGTTATTCTTACGTAGCAAAATAACTTCGAGCTTCTATTCCTTGTCAATAAGAAGAGCTTTTATTGAATAAATTAACTTCATTCCATTTCCAATCCCTAAGTTGGAGAAGGAGTACCTCTCCTAGAGTTAAGTTTGAAAATTTATTCAGATCTTTTAGAGAGAAAGAAAATTGTACCTCTTAATTCTTTCTATTTCTTCAAAGCTTGCTTACAGTTAAGATTAATGTCTTAGAGACAGTTATAAAAATCTTATATAACTTAGTTAGCAAGGTTTTGTTTCTTAAATTACCTATAAATTTGTAAAATTAAGTGCTTGATAAAACATCAACAAGTTTGGTAGCTTTAAGATTTGATGGTTGATTACTAGTTCAGGTTTATTAAATCAAAATTATATCGGCCCTTTTTCTTATTCCTTTTTAAATATAGAGACTAATTACATAGTTGCATATTTAAAATATTTCAGATACTTTAGAAACCATCTTTTTACTCTTTTAGTAAAACAGTGAGCGAAGGAAATTTAAAAGTCTAAAAACAGAGTAATATACTCCCCTTTTTAAAAAATATTTGCATATTTATTTTCTAACCCAAAAATAAAAATCAGCCTTAAAGGGGCAAATTTACAAAATACTGTAATTGATCATAATTCCTATTTTAGAATGTACATAAATGGTTTATTTAAGAATTATAAGGTGTTAGTAAGAAATATGATAACTTATGGGTAAATACTGTCGGAAGGGTATGTGCCCACCATTAAAGATATGCTCCCGATATTTTAATAGTCTATAAGCACGAGTTGTTCTTATAAATTGGACAATCTTTCGATTTCTTTAATGAAGAATTAGTTAGCAAGGTCAAAGTTTTCCTCTGAATTAGTTCCAAAAGCGAGCAGAGTCATAGCATTCTATAATATATATGATAATTAAATTAAAATCGGTGATTGATTAAAATAATAAATGGGAATTGCAACTTCGTGTCAGTTAAAATAGCTCAAAGAATCTTGTTTTAATTTGAAGGTCTAAGATTGAATTCACATTCAAACTAATGGAAAAAGCAACATCCCTAATAATAATTTGAAGAGAATGTAGTCTTTGGATTAATGAGGAATTATAGCAAGCTTAAGCTGTTTTTTGAAATTTTTTAAAACAATTTTTTAAAAAAATTGATATATTCCAAGAACGAAAATTCAGAGGATATCAGCTCACAGTTTTTTAAAAAATAAAATTGAAGAGCTTATCAAATTTTTAAAAGGGAAAGTTTAAAAAACCTAGGTCTTTTACTAATTGCTCGGAGTTGCCCCTCCATCTAATAATGGCCCTACCACCGATTTAGATCCCAGTTTTGCTACTTTATTTAGAATATATTTACAGAATAATCGGGGAAGTTCACTATAATTTTTAATAGGCTTGAATTCTCCCAAGATTAATAGACTATCTATGTCATAGTCATGAGGGAGGTCTAATATTTGCGTTATGAATTAATTCTGAATGTTCAGCATCTTTAAGGCTTTCTCCCTTTTCTTTTTAAATAGTGTTTCGTTCTTTGTAAACTTCTGGCAGATCTTAAGCCTCTTTTATGATGTTAATCTATCCTCAATGTCGGAGGTATTTAATCTAAATCAATAAAGAGATTCTTCGCTCATCTTTTAAGAAAGATTCGGCATTAAAGTTTGAGGGTCAAATCCGATCTTCGTTTTTATCGCTCATCTTAATTATAGCTAAGAATTTAATAAAAAGGATAATTAAATTAATAAATTAATTAATTAATAAATTTAAATGCGTGACAGTTGAAGTTTGAGATATTGAGGTGATTATATTACCATTTGATAAAGCATCTAATTGTAAGCAACTTTGATCCCTGCAACTTCTTCGTTGGAGGCCTGTGTAGCGAGTTACCTATGTCATAAGTTGTTTTAAAATTTATTAAATTTTTTGGTTAGGGTTTGTGACTTAAATTTCTTGTAAACCCTTCTATGTAAAGGCGATAGGGGCAGATCATAATAATTTAAAGAGCTATTGAACAAGCCCCATAATAAAGAATCTACTTAACAATTTAAATGCCAACAATTTTCAATTCTTCATATAATATTTTAATTTAATTCGCGTTTTCAATTAAATTTTTACTATTATTAAGAGATAAATTGTTATTTTTTAATAGCGTAATCTTTTAATCTTAATGAAGTCTTAATTATTTCTTAATTAAAATTTGTTTGTCTAAATAGCATTTTTGCAAATATAGCAGAGGAAAACAGGTCTTTCTCCTTCATTTTAGGAGAAGCTCATCTTAAGATATTTTGATAGAGACCAATTGTGACTTATATATCATGGTTGGCCATTCACTTCTTGGAGATAGCCAAAACAAATAAATTAAGTCAAGTGATTAATTAATAAGATGAAAATGAAACCCACATAAAATCTAGCAAGAGTTTAAAAACAAAACTCATGGATAATTTATTATTCAAATTATCTATGAAGGTATCTCTCTATATTAATGCTATTCCTACAAAGATAAGATTTCTATCAACAGAATCTTGTATAAGTTTGAAAATTTTATAATATATCTGATAGGCTAATAAACGGAGTAAGCTTGTATTAGATTATCTCGTTACGCACATAAATTTATTAGTAGAAACTCTTAACATGAAATTCTTCCACTTGTAGTTGTTGCTAAATGATCAGCAATTCTGCTAGTGTGCTTGAGTATAAAAAGATATATCAACTTATTTCTTTATCTTGCTTTTTTTAATGCAGAAATCGTCCATATTTAATTATTCATTGATTAAAATCTTTGCTCGCATACTTAATGAATTTATACCTCTCTTGAATTTTGGAAGAAAATTATAATTTAATTAAATGATTAAAAATAAAGTAATTGCATTAAATTTATATAAGAAATGTAATTGATTTTTTCATTTGATATTTAATAAAGTTGATTTATTTAATCAGATTCTGGTGATCATCCCAGATTAAAGAGGATGTTGCGAAGAGTTCTTAAGTTAAATGGATGCTCTAGGCTTTATTTGGGATATTTAGGAATTAAACGATATAAAATACAAGCAGAAGGCTCTTTCAAATTAAAAAGAAAGTGACAATTTTTATCCTGGGCTCAAAGTACTCAAATTTGTATTATATGAATTTCGCAAATGTTTAGAATGAATTTCATATTTAACAATTTATAGCACAATTCAAAAGCAATAATCTATTAACGCATAAATTAAAATTCTTTATCGAAATATTATTATATTATAATTTTAAAAATAAATTATAAATGCGTAGTAAAAATAAAGTCTCTCTTTTAAAGCTTATAGTTTACAAAATAAACCCCAATATTAAAATTAAATTAAAAGTTTAGAATTTAATTAAAACCGATGATAGGTTAAAATAATAAACGTTGAGAATCAACTTCATAAAGTTTAATTGGGGTGAATCAGGATCCTTACTTACTGTAACCAAACTGCTCATAAAACTCTGACCACACATTTGGGTAATAAAACTTAAAAAAGTTAATTCTCTAGATATAATGAAGTCCTTATGCTTTACAAAACTTTTTATTCATCTAGATCCAATACTTAAGTAATATTTTAAGTTTTAAAATTATTTATGTTTAAAAAATTTGGTGTGACAATTATTAATATTAAAATATATCTAAATAAAACATTTTTCATTATGGCTTAGATAAGAATGGGAAATCTGGAGTAAGAGATTTAAAATGAAGTTTGTAACTTGGTGGTGAAAATGGTCTTGATGATCAACTAGTAACTGATTAGGGTTTTATTTATTTAAATTCGAGTTCGAATCCCTCAACTGATTAACTATTTATAAATCATAAATTAAGGAATTATCTGATAGCTTATTTCATATCATAAATTTAACTAACAGCCCTTATCAAGAAAAGCAATAAAAATGATGAAACTTAATTTGAGTAGTCAGAAACTGCTCAAAAATATCAAGGAATCAGAATCCATTAAACTGGTTGCCAGGAAGGGTCCAAAAAAATGTCAAATAATTATAGGCTTAATATGGCCGCGGTTCTCCGTAACAACACAAATTAAAATATCATAGCATAATTAATTGGTTAAAGGATGAAGTGGAATATATTAAACAAGGCTTTCTTTTATTTATCACTTTTTTACAAACCGGCGATAATCCATTCGTATTTATACCATAATATATTTAAATTAAAAACAATATATATTTAGTAATGGTTTAAAGCAGAGATCTAACCATAAAATGTTTTATAATTTATTATAGCTCCAATTAGATTATTGAGTTGATAATTGAATTGTAAAAAATACATTGAACTTAATACTTTAAACACCTGAAAATAATTTTCTTTAATTGTGTATTTTATAGTATTGTCCTTAGATTTTGGGTTATCTCAAAATTGAAACATGCTCACTTATAACATACGGATCTTAAATAAAGAGTCGCTAATTTTATAATATGATAATAATTAAAATCTTACCTCTGTATTCTATCTATTAGTTTATTAGATAATGCTTGATAAGCTCTTAGAAAGTCCTCTTTATTATAAATGATACTAGTGTAAGGATTCATAGAAGTCTAAGTATTGATAATTAAGGGAAGAATAGTCAGGAATAAATATAAAATTTGGCTTAAAAATGCGCTAAACTTATTTGAAATCCTCACAATAATATCATTAGAATAAAGGTTTACTTAAGTGATTTACTTTTAGGAATATTATTTTTTTACTCTAAGCTAATAGAATATGCTTCTAAGACTTAAAAGGGCGATTTTATTTTAATTATCGGATGAATCCGATTAGATTATTTGGTTGATAAAAACTAATATTTTATTTTTTATGAATGGAGACTCAACTGTAATTAACTTATTAACAATGATTTAAGCATTTCAATTTTCATGTTTAAAATTAATAATGGCTGAGTGGGGAATTCAAAAGTCACTCTCTCTCATTCTAAAGCACCTCTTTAAAAGAATCTAAAGCACAAAAAGTTAAGTTTACCATTGTGCTTAATAACTTAATTATGATATGTTTTTTGGGTTTAGTTCTATTTAAAGCCATGTTACCTTTAAATTAATAAAGAAATGTGGTTTTAGAGTTGAGATAGTTGACCGAAAAGAGCTCTTAATTATAGTCAAACATTATATTTATATATCAAACGTCTTTATATTAATTTGAATTATATAAATAACTAAATATAACTGCCGTCCTGAACTCTAAAGTTCCTAGCTTAATAAATAGCAAAGTCTCCACTCAGCAAAATAGTGGCAGTTTACATAATCAATACTGCTCCTGCAATACTAAAGTAACAGTTTGAAATGAGTTTCACCTTTGAAAATACAATAAAGAATCAGTATAATCAGAGCGCTTTTACTTTCCCGCTCATGTAAGATAATCTATAATAGGCTTAAGATGAATTTTAAGGCAAAAGTGCAAGTAAGCAAGGTAAGGCAGAGAATATAAGATTTATTATACTGAAGAATTTAATGCGTGATAGAGGGTTGACAAAACTTAAATCAAGAGAGATCAACTCTTAAAAAAGTGATATATATTATTTGGCTGATTAAATATACTTTAAATTAATTTTTAATGGTCGGACAACCAATATGTAGATTTTCGTCAAAACCCTCACTCTTTCTACCTCTGGTTGCTATTTCTTTTCTTTTTAAGTCTTATTTTTTATTTTTGAGTTGGAGAGTAGAATCCTTTTGAATGTTATAGTTGGTGAAAGTTAGTTTTGGTCTTAACTATCTCGAATGGCTCTGATATAGTCAAAAGTGTTCAATTGTTTTGAGTATTTCTGGCTTGTTGATGAACTCTCTGAAACTAGCTTGTATCTTTTGGTTTTGTTGGTTGCCCTCCTTGTCTTGAATCTTGGCCTTGACATTCTCAATAGTGTTAGCTTGACTTTCCTAAGAGAGTCTTTGTTGTTGCTATTGCTGCTGTTAGAGCTGTTAGGTTCCACTTTTAAATTTAGAGATATATCAAATTAAAAACGTAATTAATTAAAGAATAGCCAACAAGGACTCAAACAGCTTCAATTTCAAAGAAAATGATCGACGTTCTGTATTAAATTCTCTTAGTATAATTAATAAAACAAAATAAATTTTATAAAATAAGAGAGCAAGAACCTCAGATAAAGAATCGCAAATTTTATTCAGATAGAGTGAGCAATATGAATTAAAAAGTTTGTGTGTTTATTATTCAAATAATATAATCCGTATTCATCCTATTTTAATTTATGAAATTATTAATTTTATAATTCAAGTACTCATCTGTGACCTACTTCTTATATATCTGACTTAAATACTAATGTTGATCGTGATCATGTAATCCAATCTTATATAAATTTCTTGAGGTTACTTCTTTAATAAGTAAATTAAGTTGAATGCTTTGGAGATTTAGAGATGATTTTATTAGTGATGGCGAAGTCAAGATCTAGAGTGTGATTTACAGAAATGAAGGCATTTTTTGCCTCAGGATTGACTTGTTGAAATGCATCGCTAACTGCCCCAAATAAATCTCTGCTTCCTCCGATTATGAAAGCAATGTTTTTTCTCTTTATGCAAGCTCCAACTTTCAGCATTAGTTTATTAAGCAACTCAGATATCTAAGCTTTTGGCTGGCCTTAAGCATTTTAGATTTAGATGTTTCCATAATCTGAAATCTTAGTCAGATACTATGAGATGTCGTGGTCCCCAAACTCAGGATTTCTCAAAACGCCGATCTTCTTCACAAATCTGCGGAAGGAATCTATAATTAGTTAATGGGATTTAATATACCTGGTCCATAGTCTGATCCTCCCCTTTAACCAGTCACTTTCGCCCCATCATCATATGGAAATCCAATTATCACTAATTTATCATAAAATCCATCTTCAATCAGATCTCCTAAAAACATAGGCTTAGTCGATATACTCAACTCAGGAATATTCCTCTCCTTTTTCTCCATTTAATTTAACAAATTATTATTAATTTATTTAATTTAAAATAAAGTTATTAAAAATTTCCAATTTATTATTATTACTCTATTTTTTAAGAATTAATTACAACGATTTTAATTAAAATTTAAAAAATAGCAAGAATCTAAAATATTTTTTAAAGAGAAATTTACTTATTATAGATTAGAGATGCTGTTAGTAATTTTCGATATTTTTAAAAAAAAATTAATAACTTTTAATGTGGGTGAATATGAATAAGTGATAGCTGATTGAATTCAAACAAATACAAGATAATATGTTGAGAATTTACTGGAAAAGAATTTATTTTCATTAATTACTAATCCTATTAGGGAGACAATCATACTTATTTATGCTTTCTTCCTTATAATTTTTAAGATTAGCCTTATTTTTAGTTTGAAAGCATGCATTTTAGTAGCTCTTATCTTAATTTATTAAATAACGAATGGTTTATCTTTTTCGAGAAAATTTTTCTTCAGGGGTTAAAAAATGAAAAATCTCAGAAAAGACCAGTGTCTTTTAAGAAGCTTTAGTTTTAGCTTTGAAGCTTTTTTTTTAAAAGTTTCTTCCACCCAATTTTTTCCCAAAAAGTTTAGAAATCTTAAAAATCATGCCCCTATTACTTTTTTTTCCCGTCATTTTACCCCCTAAAACCTTTTAAAAAAAAATGTACCCCTACTACTTTCTTGTCTCGCGTCCCGTTTGAGCCCCTCGTAGAAAAAAATCTAAAAAAACTTA
>JAJKFJ010021201.1:0-17215 GCA_027382625.1 Tetmemena sp. SeJ-2015
TCATATGCAATGATTGCATAGCTATAAAATCCCTAAATATTTATATATGATAAATTAATTAAAGACTTTTTTTTATAAGATAAAATTACAACTATATCGATTCAAAATCTCCAAAGCATTTATTATTAAAAGTTTTGATATTATTTTTTAAGCAACGATTTTTAAAATAATGTTTTTAGTTTGCTTCTTAAAAGATTGGGCGATGGAGGCCTTATCTCTACTCTGTCATTATATAAAATTATAAAGTAAGCGCTCATTCGAGGCCAAATATAGCTTAGGCAATTTTAAATTATAGTCAATTTACTTAATTATTTCAATTATAGTACCAGAAGCTCTGATTCTCAAAATTTTGTGTTCCTCTAATATTTTACTGAGATAATTTATAAATGGAAAATAATAAATGATTAAATAAGTATTGATATCTACATTTAAACTTAATAATATAATTTTTAATTAGCAGACAAAAGTATTTTGAATATTTGATATTAAATATATTTAGTTAACTCCTCCTGACCTTTTATTTGATTGATATGGAGTAGTTATCTTTAGCTAGATTCCTGATTCATACACTTTTTAAGTTATGGATATCCAATCTAGATTACGATGGGGGTCTGCAGAGTAAGAATCAATTGTATTGCTTTTTCTGAAGGCTGTGAAAGGAATTTAGTAATACACAGTTCAAAATATAACTTATCTTTTTTATAAATGGAATATCATAGAAATATAAAATAAGTCTTAAAAATAAATGGTTAAAAAATGGACAATTTAAATATAGTGATTGTCAAAATTTAGATTAAAATTTAGGAAATTAAAAGATCATTCTTACATATATCCTTTATTCTTCCTCATTAAAATTCAATGATAATAGTTTCCAGGTCGATTCACTACCCTCGAGAAGCCCAAAACTAATAAACAAGCAAATTTTATATTTAAAATATTTTTAATAAAATCTTGATTCTCTATTTTCCAGAATTATTATAAAAAAAATTATTTTGTGGGACTCTACTCTAAATTATTACTCTTGAAGCGAATGTATTAAATAAGATAGTAAACTCATGAACTTTGCTTGATTATAAGTTGAGGACTGGACCTATGAAATATTAAAAATGAAATTTAGTGAGGAGGAGTAAAAATGGATAAAAGTGAGGAAAATTAAAATTTTTAATCATTTTATTCTAATTTATTTTTTTTTAATTTTCTCCTTTGCTACTTTTAGCTAAGACTTACTTTTATACTTATAATTAATGATTTTCAAAATATAGACCAATTTCTAATTAATGTTTCCCTTTACGTTCATTCTTTCTTTTCTAATTTGATTTGGCAATTTCTGAAATTAGACGATAAGAATAATCCATTAAATCAAATATAGTCCAAAAAAAGGGAATAATAATTTATAATACTTTCTGTATTGTTCAGATTCCATGGAGGAGAATTAAAAGAACACAAATAACTCCTAAATCTAAAATTGATTAAATTATTCATCTTCTCTCTAATTGATCAACCTACTTAGATAATCAAGTGATTAGCAATAAAACAATATGTAATAAAAAGAGTGTGGCAAGCATTAATAATTTATTCTTGAGTTAAAATCCTAACTTTTCTTTTTTAGATTTTTCTATCGAAATAAACTTAAAAATGTGCCCCATGATGACAATAAAACAATTAATTGGAAGATAATTGCAAACAATAAAAAATTTAATGACATGTAAGCTCCTGTAAATTAAATTTACTCTCTCTCTCTCTCTTCATCAATCAAATTTTAATTTCACAAATAATGTATATTTGTAAATAAAAAAATTAGTTCTTATAATTTAAACAGTTGTGCTTTGAGGAAAATTAACTGAGACAGGGTTTTTGCAAAGGTTTAAAGAATCTGACTAAAAAATGAAAGCTCCACAACTTTAGCATTGGTAGTCTGATATTCAAAACTTCAACAATTAAATTAGGTAAGATTTTTTATTATTCTAACAATTAGAGAGATATTAAAAAATTATCTAAAAAGTTATTAAGGTAAACATATTTTTTAAATTAAATAAATTATTTGAGCTATTATTTTGTCTGAGTGATTGTGAACTATAAGTGAAATACGAATAGTTTATCGAGAAATTTTAAATACTTAAAATTAAACTGAAATCAATTACAGGCTGGAATTTAAATGAGCCAGTTTTTTAATCCTAATTTTAAATAAATGGAGAACGAACTAAACCAATTATCCAAATCTCCTTCTCTATACAATTCCCCATTTGAGCAGACATTACCAAATTATGGTAATCAAAACTTTGAAATTAGCCTATCAAAAAATGTAAGACCATATTTATCCTAAAATCATTAATACTTTAGCCAATCAGATAACTATTCAAGATGACTCTAGTAATTATGATTTCGCAACATTCGTCATGCAATTAAAACACTATGAAGCTTTGAACTGATATCTGTGCATATACTTATTGCTAACTTTCTAATTCAAACTTGCACTTTCATTTGTGATCTGACTTGTAATGAAAAAAACCTTGCATTTAGACTTTGAATTCATAGTTATTTGTATTTCTCGATCAACTATTCGTATTTCACTTATAATACTAAAAATATATCTATCTTATTATCAATAAAATTTTAATCCTATTATAAAATATGAATACCTCTACTTCGCCTTAAATAGAGAAATCTCTTTAATAATCTTACCTCTTCTACCACTAAATCATAGATGTACTTTATAATAAAAGTGGAGTTGAGAAAGGACGAGTAATTATTTTTTAGTAATTTCGCGTTTGATTCGCATGATCATAAGTATTAATAAAGCACTTAATTAAACATATCCTCCTTTAATTATCATAAAATGGGGTTTTTATTACAGGGGAATAGCCGCCGCAATAATTGCATCCTGAATAGCATTATTCACATTACAATGTATCCTTCAAAACTAAATTTATTATGTTATTAAAAATGTTTAATGATTTAAAAATTAATTTTACCTTTTTTTTAATTTTTTTATAAAATAAAAAACCAAATTGAAATTATGATATTTTTTATAATTTCATTTATTTATTGCTATAAATTCATTATGTCCTAAAAATTATATAATTAGGCGTATATTAATCAAATTTTTTTATTTTGATTTTTAAGGTAATTTCTTTGTAGGTTATATTTTAATAATAAATTTATAAATTTTATTCATCTTTATTAAATATTATTCAACAAATGCTTTTAAGTTATAAATTGAATTAAGAATTTGTGGTATTGATTGTTGTAGTATTGCTGAGAAATAACATAATTTTTTTTCTTAAATATCATACAAAAATATTTTCATAATTTAAATTATTTATTTGAAGTGCTTGAGAGTTATAGTGAATAAATTAAAAAAAAAGTATTTCATTTTATCAAAAATATTAATTGAGTTGAAAATATAATTCCAGAAAAATATAAATGTCTCCTAAATACGACTACTTCATAAACTAAATTTTGAAATTATTTTAGAAAGAAATTTCATATGAATATCTGCTAATTCTTAAAATAGAATTTTAAATATTACCCAATTTTTAATGCTCTAATCTTCAGGGGATTATATATCATTTAAAGAAAAAATTGGGACCTAAGTTCATCAATTTCAAGGTCAAATACTTTGCTATAAGAAAAAACTTTGTAGCAAACCTAAAATTTTCTTCTCAAATAAAATTTTTATATAAGAATTTACATAATAAAACCTCAAAAAATGTATATCAGATTTAAAAAAAATAAATTTATTTATATCCTATGATATTGACCATCGCTGCAATATTGTCCGCAATAATCAGTTCCATCTTCCAAATAGTAAATTTTTTCATCTGCATTCAAACTCCTTGTCTATATTATACGTTCAGCCCCGATTTTTGACTACTGGCTAGGAAGCCAGTTTGCCCAGGAAGTAGCCACTGTTTTCGTCTTTTTACTGAACTTTATAGAAGTTGCTTCAAATCCATCCATGATTGGCATGTTGCAGTCCATAAATAACCCTACAATTGTGGGATTTAATAAAGTAAAATTACCTTTTTTTTACATTTTTCTAGCAATACTCTGTCGACAAGGAGCGCTTACAATACCAAGTTTTAAACCAGATGGAAAGTGCTTCGTCCTCGTTAGTCCAGGTCTTACAGAAGGAGACTCAAAAGTTTTTGAAAAATCGGGGCTGAACGGATAATATATAGAAGAATTGAATTGAATTTGTGAGTAAGATCATTATTTTTAAAGTATTATATTTGCAAATTTTATTGGGAAATAAATTCATGCATACAATAAATCCCTCCTCTTTCTCTCTCTAAATAATTCTTGCAAAGTGAAGTACTAGTCTAATAAATTATAAATTTTTAATGAATTGTTCTGACTTATTTTTTGCTTATGCATCTGTCACTTAAAAACTGAAGTTCTTTCTTAGTTTTTTTTTTTAAAAAAAACTTTTTAGAACTTAATAAAAAATATTTAAAGTATCTAAAAGAGAAAAAAATAATTTTAAATATTATTAATCGAATATAATTTAAATTTTCTAGAGAATTATATAGATAACTTTTTAAAGTGCTTGCTCGTTCTTGTTAAAATCTAATGAATTTAGTGATGTATTCAGATATAATTCCTTAATTATTTAAACAATCGTGAGCATTCTTTACCATCTTCAAAAAAAAAAACGCAAAAAATTAATATTGGCACGGGAACTAGACCCAGCCGATTTAGCAAAGATGCTTCACCCTATACAGGGCACTCACCCCCTCCCCCCCACTATTTCCCCGGGTTGATGAAAGGGAGATGAACCAAAAACCCTTTGGGGTTCTTTACTTGCCAGGTGAGAGCTAAAAAAGGCCAGGTTCTTTGAGTGTCATCTCCCTCTTCATCAACCTGGAAACTAGTGGCGGGGAGGGGGTGAGTGCCGCTGTATAGGCTGAAGTCATCTTTGCTAAATCGGCTGGGTCTAGTTCCCGTGCCAATTTAATTTTTTGCGTTTTTTTTGTTAAAGGAAAAATTAGTTTTTAAAAAATTAAGGAAATTTTAAGAATAATCATAAATTATTAGATTTAAAAAAGAGGCATTTTAAAAAGTTATCTTTATAATTCTATAGTATAATGCTTATAATTTTGAGTCTAAAACATATTAACAAAGTCAAATTACACTAATTATTATGATATTATTATTAGAAATTTTTATTTTCTCTTAAATTCTATTTTATAAATTAATTATTTTCAAAATAAATTTTTAACATAATTTTTAATGAAAAAATAGATATAATCTTGTCCAAAAATATCTTACCTTTCAATGCTTTCTTTTATCCTAAAGCAAATTCATTCTTACTAATTTACATTTTATTTATATAATGAAAAGAAAAAAAAAGAAAATGCCGAAATTTGTAAGTAGTTAATTTATATTATGTATCAAATTATAGGTTAACAGCAAACAGAAAGCAAATTTGAATTGGAAGTATTCATAAAAGGTGAAGTTATCTAAATTATTTATAACTTAAGCATAAATTAAAATGAGATAAGAAAATGAAAGAGCTATTCCACATTATCTATGGCTTCTAAAAAAAATAATTAAATTAAAAGAAATGAAAAGATATCGGCCATTCTTGATAAAGAAGAATAGCTCAATTAAATATAAATATTGTAAATCATACTTTTTTAAAACATTAAATTTTTTTTAAAAATTGAGATCAAAGATTATGAGTCTCCTTTTATCACTAAGCTATCTTCTCATTTTTATTATAACTCAAATTTTTCTGTTTTTTTTACTTTTCAAATTTGTAAACTTGATAGCGATACTCAATTTTTAGGCTAGCACATTTAGGATTGTTAATTATTGAATAATTGACAGCTGATGAGATAAAGTACAGTTGTCTTAATCAGGAATGTTGATACAGTGTGATTGCACTTGAAAATGACTTATTATTATTCAGGCACTATATAATAAGCATTAAAAATGGAAATTTTCAGCTTTCCAAGGCATGAAGAGCCATAATGCCAATCTTAATCAAGAATCATAATTAAATTTTACTTTTTTATAAAAAATAAGAATTTGTAGTATAAATATGATAAATATCTGTAGATAAATAATAGGATTTTATTGCAAGACAATGAAGTGGGGCAATTATCTACAGTTCCATAGCAAGTATTAGCAGGGCAATTGCTAGAGCATTTAAAACCCCAAAATTTATAGAAAATGAAAATAAGTTGTTAAAATTTTTTTATTAAAACTTATAATCATGCAAGTAAACGCGAAATTCTCAAAAATAACCAAATCCATCTCAGTTTCATTTTGACTCTAAAAGGGATAGATGATCACCCTTAAGTGAAAGCCAGGCCCCATCCTCCCTCGCAAAAAATGTTGAGAGTGCCAAAAACCCATACTTCGCATTTTTTAAAAATTGCTTTGCAGATAGAAAATTAGGTTTTCAGCTGTTCCCATCGCACTTCTAAGTTTCAAGATGTGCCATAAATTTTTTGATTATCCTCAAACTTTCGCCACTCCCCTTCAGTTTGGAGTAGCGCGGGGAAGATCTTCCATAGATAGTTTTCCTTATCTCAAAATCTTCCGTAGACTGTAGCAAAAAATCTACGTTGAAAGGATAAGTAAAAACTGTGAATCGAGTGAAGCGCGTTTTTAGACTTTCCAACCCTTTTATTATAATAATCTGAAATATATTTTCGACTAGCTCCAGGGGGGAGAGGGATGCGTGAAATTTTTATGTCTGACGAAGCTGTGTTCACCACAACACCTTCATGAAAAGAGTTTGGTACAAAACAGATTAAAAGAATTTTCGAGGGAAAAAAAAAATATAATAAAATTTCGTTACTTGCAGGAATCAGGAAGACCAGGCTTAGAAGCTTATGTCCTTCATCCTCGCTCTTCAAGCGAGAGCAGTATGTTGCTTCCTTAAGAAGCTCAGAGAGAAATCCAGCGGTGAGATCTTCTACTCGTTGACAACCTCAGCGTACACAAGAAAAAGGGGGAAAGCGAAGAAGGCATGGGTTGAACATCACTCCTGTTTTTAATGTTCCATACTCGCCAGAGTTCAACGGCATTGATTTTACTGGAACTTAGTTAAGGGACCTATAAAAAAGCTGCTGTCTATCACTTGACTGATTTGCAAAAAATTAAACTTAGTTATCGAAATATTTAATGTTTGAATTTATTATGATTACAAGAAAAATAAATAAAATTTTGAATTTTTTAAAAAAATATTATCGGGGTTTTATTCATAAATATTGACGAGAACTTATTTTAAACCTGTATCAAAATTAGAACTCACACGCAGATAAAGAGTTCTACTCGGCTAAAGGGAAGGATCAGATCCTTTTATATACCCGAATGTTGCGACATAATCACTGGTTGCACTATTAAAGTAAATGTAGTAGACGTATTCCCAAATTAATATTAAAATAAAATATATTTTTATTTAAATTATTATTATTATTATTAGAATGATCTTATTATCATAATTACTTAAGAAAAATAAGCTAAGGATGAGCATAAAAAGTCAGATATAAATCAGGCGCACTAAGAAGGCAATCAAATTCGAATTCATAGATAGAATATTCCTTGAGATACTAATATAAGCTGAACCTACTATCACTTCAGACAAGAGGCTCTCTAAGATCACCTTAGGCCTTAAGTGAAAATTTTTCATTAAGGGCCCAAGGGAACGAATTTTAAACTTAAAAATGAATCATATTGGTCAGATATGGTTTTAATGTTAGAGACAATTTCTCATAAGTCTTCGCATAATGGGCAAAATCCGCACCCTCTTGAGACTAAAAAGATAGTTAAAAGGGTAACTTGTTATTAATTTGATGAAAAAAAAAGATTATATAAAGGGACTAATAACATCTAAGGGATAAATAAAAAATTTCGCGTAATTATAATACCTAAAACTAAAATGACATGGCCCTCCCTAGAAAGTTTTATAGAGTATTTTTCATCTTAAAGATTTAGCTAGGCATTTAAATCCGGTAAAACTTGTCAAATTTTATACAAAGAATAAAGTGAACAAGGCTCTTTAATAAACTTAAATACCTCAAGAGCTTAAGTATTATCTTTGCATAATTTCTAAAAATGGTCATTGGTTTCACCCTAACTCAATTTTAACTCTAAAAAATATTTAAGGGAGTAGGATGAGATTGCTTCATATTTAAATTACACAACTAAAATCATGAGTCATTGAATTCATTTTAGAAATAGTTTAAAAATTATCAATGTAAAGGAAGGATAGGAATAGAGGATCTTCAATTGTTTTTTGAAATAAATGCATTGTGCTTGCCTCCTTGCTGGTTGATTTATAATATCCTGAGCTTTAATATTGAAGTTAATTTAATTTAAATGTCTACTACGACAACATCTACAACTAGCTCAAGCTAAAAAACCTTGAAGGTGACAATTAATGAGAAAAGTGTCCACAGTAAGTAATGTATTCCTCCCTGTCAACAAGGACTCATTTTGGCAAGCAAGTTCAAAGTGTACATTTTAACAAACTTTAGCAAGGAGATTAACATCATTCTCAAGCAAAACTCTCAAAGACTATAACATTCAAAGGAGTCAAACCTCAATTAGCAGCTGCTAGAAACGCGAACACAAAATCTAAAACTAAGCCGGGATTGTGTTCTTCATAATCTTCATGCTGATCTGGTAGTACGTGCTGCCTACCCCATTAAATTAAAAAAATGGCAATAAATTAGCAATAATTTAATATTTATCACTTTTTTTCTTCAACTCTTTCTTCATTAGTTATGACTACTCACTATCTACAATTCATATTCATCATAAATTTTCAACAAAAAATATTAAATTTATTTCAAATTTGTTTAAGTAGTTTAAATATTCTTAAATTAAATTAAATCACATTATCAAACTCCATAAATTAATATTCTCTAGATTAAAAATTAACAGAATAAAAATAAAAAAATAATTTAATTTATAATTTTACCCTATAAAGTTATTTTTATGCCTCTATGACGTAAATTTGATTTATGGTGTCTAAAATTATATTTTTGTGTAGGTATAAGAATTTCAGAATCACTTTCAAAACAATTATTTGCTTATATTATAAAACTTTATTTTAGTAATAATTTATGAATAACCCCTTTTGAAAATTAATTTTAGACCTTTATAAAATTTAGATTCTCCTTCAAACTATATTTTAAACAGCTTTTAAGCGAAAAGGTTTTTTAAAAAATTAAAGAAAAGGATTTGGGGAAATATTGTGAAAAAATTAAACGTATAATAACTTTTTGGAGTAAAGGTGACTCTGTAAATAAATTTTAACAGTAATAGAATTTAAAATATAAATTTAAGTAAATATTCAATGGAAATATTTGCCATGAAATTCTTTAGATTTTCTGTCTAAATAGTTTAAATTATTTTTTTATAAATATAACAATTAAACAAATACAGTTATTAAAATAGTTTCAATTTAATATTTATGAAGTTTTTGAATAATCCGATTGAGTAGCGGCGGGATCTGAATAAAAATCGAAATAAACATTCCAATCAAGTACAAAATCTATTCCGAACTCAAGGTATTCCTTTAGAT
This sequence comes from Tetmemena sp. SeJ-2015, assembly GCA_027382625.1. Classification (NCBI taxonomy): domain Eukaryota; phylum Ciliophora; class Spirotrichea; order Sporadotrichida; family Oxytrichidae; genus Tetmemena; species Tetmemena sp. SeJ-2015. The sequence continues at coordinate 9,545 of JAJKFJ010021201.1, forward strand.
CAACTTCGGCTTATCTGCCTACTATATCCATATTAAGAATGGCAGTAGCAGACTTCCATCTTGCTACTACTGGAAATAGCTGAATCTATTTAGATTATTGGCTAATATTTTTCATAGAATTTTAATATATTCCATCTAAAATATTGCAAGGAAAACAGATTTTTCTTGTTTTTAACTTACATATTCATTAATTTTAATTGGGTAATTTCCACACCATTAAAAGAACATGTAAGCGACACAGTGATCATCTTATTCATAAGAGGATCAGTATATTTTATTTCTAGCAAGCCTTAATCATTATTAAAAACTCAAAATAAAATCATTTGCCAAATATATCTTACATTTTTATAACATTATTTTAAGATTGATTCTTCCTTGAATTAATTTACTATATAAGTTAATTAGTCATGATAAATTTCTCTATTTATTAACTTTCTTCTTTTATTACTTAAGGTAATATTTTAGACCCCTTTTCCATTTTAATCGATGAAATGGTTCAAAGTCTTTGAGAATATTTTACAAAATATAATTGTTATAAAGCAAAACCTTTTTATTATTAAGGAGAAAAGTTCCTAGTTTCTACTAATTTTACAAAGCAAGAATTTAAAGTAAATGATTGAAAAATATGCTAACATCTCCTTGCGTTGAGAGTTGGTTACTTTCAGGCTAAAATCATATTCGTATTTCTAATTTTGGTTTTCAAACTAGTGGAAAATGCAATATATTTCTCTATTCGGAATATTAATCAAAGCTAATAAGATAAATAAGGTGAATGCAACAATAACTTCGCTTATTTATTAAGCGATTCTTTATAATTACTCTATAAAAATAATCAAATTAACTCATATTCTCTTTATGAAACACTGGGCTAAATATCTTATATATTCTATCTATGTTTACTATTTCACGAAAGCGTAAAATATTTATTTTTAGGTGTTTAGAAAAATAAATATCTTAAAAACTTCCAACTCTTTTGAAAATCTAAATTCTTTTTAATGTTAAGAAATAAATAAAAACTCAATGTGATTGTATTTGTTCATAATTTTGCTATATTTTTGATTATTTTTATTTAACTTTAGCAATAATTCTGTAAACTTGTGAAGTGTCTGTGGTTGTAATTAATGTTCCGTCCACATAAAATTGAGATGTAGGAGCGGACTAGTCTGGGTTTTGGCAGTATGCAGATGAAGGGTATTACCAAGTCTCTTCTAAGCCCACTCTAATATTGCCGGTGAGATACGAAGTGAAGCCTACGTAGGTGGATAGTACGCTTGCGTCATTATACTTTTAGCAGGTTTAAACATTATTCTCAGTCTGAATGTAAGTTTCTGAAGCACAGGACATGCATTTATATCATTTAATATATATAAAATTTATTATGGATAAAACTAAAATAATATCTTAATCAGCCCAATCTCTGTTGCTTAGCATTAATTTTATTGGTTTAGTAATATAGACTAAATTAATGTTGAATTATTTTTATGTTAATTATAATACTATGTATGATTCTATGTTAAAATAGAAGACACTCGATCTATTCAAACAAGAGGATTACCTTGCAAATTCAATCAATTTCAGAAGCTTTCTGTATTTTTTAATAAATAATTGTTAGCAAACACGATTAATTAAAGTAATATAAATTATAATGATTAAAATATAAATTGTTAAAAGCTAAGTTTATTCTTCTAAATATTAAAGGAATATATTTTCACAAAAATCAAAGAAGTTTAATTTTAGATTTTTAGAATTAATTAAGAAATAACAACTATTTATGAAAAAATAAGCAAAAAATGAATTTATATATATCCAAACACAATCAGTAAAAACTTTGGAAAATATTTTTAGTTTTTTTTTTAGAAGGTGTTCATAACTATTTATAAATCAACAAAATATAAAGTTTAATGCATGTTGTTATCAGTTTTAATTACAACAATAAAGTTTAATTATATGGAAAATTAGAGATATTTAATTTATTTGCAAATTATCATCACAATATTCAATAAATTAACTAATAAAACAATATTGACAAATTTATTATTTAAAACATTTCCCTGGTGCCAAATTAAATAAATTTAAAATAAATAAAATTATTTTAATACTTCACAATATAAATATAATTTTTTTGTTAGTAATTCCATCTATAAGGCACTTAGCTGTAGCTTTTACTTATTTAAAGTAATAAAATTAATTTAAGAAAATTTATAGAGAGAAAATTTTCATCTATAATTATATGAATTTTTCTTTCAATTGGATATTAATAAAGATTAATGGCTCTTCGCATTGTTATTTAAAACTTGTGATTTTAAATATTTTATAATCTTCCAAATCTTTTGAGTATGATCTACACGCACCGCAGGAGCTTGGACAGCTTTAACATTTTGGGGAATATTTATAACTAAAAATATATAAACGCAAATTTAAGGTAGATATTTATTTGTAATTCATTGAATTTAAAGAATTTTTCCTTAGAGCTTTTGAACATTTTACCAAATTTGTCTTTTAAAAAAGGAAAAAATTAGAATTGAATGCATGAAGGTACAAATTAAGATATAGAATTAATTTTCACAGTTAAACATTTTAAAAATATGTTGCTTGTATATTAGGTTATAATTTCATTAAAGATTTTTGCTAAAGGTTAGTAGAAACTTGGTTAATTATAAAGTGGATTCTAACTTTTTTTAAAATTTGTATGCCTTTTTATTTAAAGTAGATTTTAAATTTTTTCTTAATCTTTCAAAGCTTGAAAGTGTTATGGTGAGCTGTTTTTGTTTCTACATATTTATTTCTATAATCTCATTTTATAAATATTCAAATAAATATAAGGAGAAAAGGAGAGTGCCAAAACATGTAAGATCTGAGGTTCTATAGTATTCTCCGAGACCACAAGCATCACAAAAACTCTCTCCACTGGAGTCTACTGCAGGATAATTGCAAGTTACTATTTAAACCAAAATACTCATTACAAATAATATAATTTAATCAATAAGTGCAACATTTTTTTACTTCAATTCTTGAAACCTATCAAGAAAATTTCAAACTGAATACCTTGGAACTAATTTAGTTTACAAATAAATTGAATAAATTGTTCCTTAATACTTAAATATCTATTTTATTAAATAGAACTAATATTAAATTAAACAAAAAAAGTATGTAAATTATAATTTAATTAACACTTAAGATGAAATAGTTTTGTGATTCCTAAGGAAACTTATCTTGACCTTATAGAAAGAAGACCCACACTGTTTTTGAACCAAATATAGAAGAATTTGTACTGAGGGGGGACCCAGGCACCAAGAGCCTTAAATAGTTTAATTATAAAATATTATTTTATAGCCTTGTTGACTTAAATAGTGACTGTGTCGCCTTCTTTAAATGTAATAGAGTCTGGGAGATAGGGAATACTCGCTTCAATTAAATTTTGATTAATTTATTTAAATTAATTAAAATATATAAAATATTTCAAGGATTTATAAAATTTGGTTCAATTATCCTATTCAAAGCTAATAGTGTTAATCAAAAATGAGTTTTATGAAAATGATTTCAGGCTAATTTTAAGAAATATCCTAAATGCTATATATTTTAAATAAAAATTTTAATTATTTAATAAATTGCCAAAGATTTATTCTAGCAGGTAATTTTATGTATAATTGGTTAGTTTTAAAGTAAAAAATATTTAGAAATGCGTCTGTTGCTTTATTTCAATCTTTAATGATAATTTTATAATTGTTAAAATTTTTAGGACTAACAATCTTATATTATTGAAACCGTTAAGTCAGAAATGCAGAGCCTACGATAAAAAAAGAAAGATAAATTATTGATGTGTATATGAAACAGGTGATTCATTTTTTCTTTTGACTATTAAAACTTGTTAATATCTTAGGCCTCCTAATTATTTTTATATCTTTCTAATATGAGAACAATAAGTTTATTTCTCGTATTTTAAATATCAATAAGCTTCCTTATCTTATTATATCAAGTATTTCATTTAAATTCTTTTATTATAAAAATACCATTGATTTCGCAAATTTTTAAATTAATAATTCTCAATAATTGGTCATGAGTTTAATATTCAGATTATTTAGTTAGAGGCAAGTTCGAATTATCTTACTTTAGAATGAATTTACATATAAAATTACAAGTCACACACAAAGCTGCATTACTAAACGCTATTCTACTTCATTTACAAGACACGTCTGGATTATACCAAACGAAGGTTGAGTATGGAACATGAAGCTCAATTTTATCAAGGACTTAGATGAATTGCCAACAAAGCATGATCATTCATAGACCATTTCAAGAATCAATGGCGAGATTCTTGAACAAATAGAGGGCGTAGACATGATCAATATTTCAACTAGATCGAGTCGTAGGCTTAGAGTAGCATCTATGAAGTATTGCCAATAATTTTGAGATAGTCATCTTACTGATGGAGCTTTCACAAATTTCACATATCCTGAAATATTGAAAACATTCCATGGCCACACCACAATCCATCTGAAATTTCAAACCATCGCATTGGCTTGCAGACTCCACATTCCTCTTCAGAACGCAGAGTCGTTTTCAAAAAAATTTGTCGACTTGAAAACTAGAGCTGCGCGAATTTGAAACTATTTGCAAGATCATCACTCAAAGTGATTTAGCAGGACCCCACACTCCTTGTACTATCTGCTCATAATCAAAATTTGTAATAGTATTTCATTCTCTCTTAACCCCTATTTGTATTACTTTTAAAGGCAAGTCGCTAGGAACTCAAAACTGATGAGCCAATCAAATTCGCAGATCCTCTTCCAGCATCTCAATTACATTTGCAATACCGAGCTCATATCATATCCAAAAAGTACCCAAATCAGAAAGTGCAATTTCTCAAAAAGCAGTTTGATGAACACAGGCCGTAGGAATTCCAGCGGTGAAACATGCATGGCGAATTCTCATTCAAGCTGATCATAGAAAATTAGTCTCTATGTGGGACTTCTAAGGAGTTAGTGAAATATCTGACACGCACAAGGAATCAGCACTCTTCTCAAATAAACTGCAGAGAGTCGACATCAAGTTTGTAACAAGAATGCTCAATCATAGATGATTCATCTATATGAGCTAGATTAGAAGAGGGTCTCTCAAAAATGGGATAGTCTTACGTTTCAAGATGCGGTAAGAAAGAAAGAATGCATCGCAGGCCTCAGTGATCGCATCCTTAATCGGAGTGGGGCCCATCACACATCTTTCAATTTATAATAATTATAATCCTAATAAATTAAAGCTAAATAACTTCTTACTGTTATAATTAATCTGTTTAACTATTGGGGTGCTTCATTCCTCATTTCATTTAAATAATTATAACTGCTTAACTTAAATCTTAATTTTAAAAATGGAGAGCACTGCCTCAAGCACGTCAGCTCTGGGAGTGATTAGTTTGATCTGCAGATACTTACGAAGTTGACTAGATATTAAGAAATGCTGAATGGACATCATTACTAAGGACGACACCATCATCAATGGAGGTGCTGGAGAGAAGAATGATATTAGCGAGAGAGTTGAAAGGATTAAGGATCAGATCGAAGGAACCACCTCAGAATACGATAAGAAGAAGCTCCATGAAGGACTTGGAAGACTCACCGGTGGCGTTGCAGTCATTAAGGTAGGAGGATTCTCTGAGGTTGAAGTTGGCAAGCTCAAGGACAGAATGCAAGACATTATATTAACTCCCAGAGCTGACGTGCTTGAGGCAGTGCTCTCCATTTTTAAAATTAAGATTTAAGTTAAGCAGTTATAATTATTTAAATGAAATGAGGAATGAAGCACCCCAATAGTTAAACAGATTAATTATAACAGTAAGAAGTTATTTAGCTTTAATTTATTAGGATTATAATTATTATAAATTGAAAGATGTGTGATGGGCCCCACTCCGATTAAGGATGCGATCACTGAGGCCTGCGATGCATTCTTTCTTTCTTACCGCATCTTGAAACGTAAGACTATCCCATTTTTGAGAGACCCTCTTCTAATCTAGCTCATATAGATGAATCATCTATGATTGAGCATTCTTGTTACAAACTTGATGTCGACTCTCTGCAGTTTATTTGAGAAGAGTGCTGATTCCTTGTGCGTGTCAGATATTTCACTAACTCCTTAGAAGTCCCACATAGAGACTAATTTTCTATGATCAGCTTGAATGAGAATTCGCCATGCATGTTTCACCGCTGGAATTCCTACGGCCTGTGTTCATCAAACTGCTTTTTGAGAAATTGCACTTTCTGATTTGGGTACTTTTTGGATATGATATGAGCTCGGTATTGCAAATGTAATTGAGATGCTGGAAGAGGATCTGCGAATTTGATTGGCTCATCAGTTTTGAGTTCCTAGCGACTTGCCTTTAAAAGTAATACAAATAGGGGTTAAGAGAGAATGAAATACTATTACAAATTTTGATTATGAGCAGATAGTACAAGGAGTGTGGGGTCCTGCTAAATCACTTTGAGTGATGATCTTGCAAATAGTTTCAAATTCGCGCAGCTCTAGTTTTCAAGTCGACAAATTTTTTTGAAAACGACTCTGCGTTCTGAAGAGGAATGTGGAGTCTGCAAGCCAATGCGATGGTTTGAAATTTCAGATGGATTGTGGTGTGGCCATGGAATGTTTTCAATATTTCAGGATATGTGAAATTTGTGAAAGCTCCATCAGCAAGGTGACTATCTCAAAATTTTTGGCAAGACTTCATAGATGCTACTCTAAGCCTACGCCTCGATCTAGTTGTAATATTGATCATGCCTACGCCCTCTATTTGTTCAAGAATCTCGCCGTTGATTCTTGAAATGGTCTATGAATGATCATGCTTTGTTGGCAATTCATCTAAGTCCTTGATAAAATTGAGCTTCATGTTCCATACTCAACCTTCGTTTGGTATAATCCAGACGTGTCTTGTAAATGAAGTAGAATAGCGTTTAGTAATGCAGCTTTGTGTGTGACTTGTAATTTTATATGTAAATTCATTCTAAAGTAAGATAATTCGAACTTGCCTCTAACTAAATAATCTGAATATTAAACTCATGACCAATTATTGAGAATTATTAATTTAAAAATTTGCGAAATCAATGGTATTTTTATAATATTACTTGAAAAATAACTGAAAATTAAGTGTTTATAAATGTAATGATGGTTGCATTTATATTTTAAAATAATTTATCCAACGTTTTCCTAATCACTTGAAAAATATGCAGTGAATGTTTACCCATCTAGTCCATTTCTATCACTGGTTCCTTAAATAAAATATCATTTACTTAATCAAATTTCAAATTAATTTAAAAAGTATAACCCCTGATATTTTTAATCAGAAAGTTTATAAGATATTAAAAATTATAATGTTTTACAAAGGATTTTATTAATAAACGAAATATGTGGAGGAAAAGATTACTTTATGATTTTAAATAGTTTCACACATTTAATAACTCTAAATTTATAGCGAAGGAAATATTTTCTAAAAGAAATCCTCCAAATTCAATTTATGGATTTATACAGGAACTTATATTAATTTGTATCATGGCCTAAAACAAGTGAGGCTTCCTTGAGTCAAAAAGTCAGATTAACTACTCATTTAATAAAGGGAGAAATTTAGTAGATAAGCAACTACTATACACCTTGTCAAATAGATATCTGTCTAAATATTTTCAAAGGAGT
>JAJKFJ010021202.1:0-102571 GCA_027382625.1 Tetmemena sp. SeJ-2015
AAAAAGGGGTATCTCTATTTCAGGTACTTGAAGGAGGAGTGGACTCGACTCTCTTTGGAACTTCGTGTACAAGACTCTGCACAGCGTGCGCACTGCCCCTGATACACAGAACAAGTAGGTGCTGGTCTTTATGGACAATGCCGTAATTCATCGCCACTCATAAGTGCTCGACACTTGCAAGCTACTCAAATGCCATGTACTCTTCAACGCCTAGTACTCGCCCTGGCTTAACCCTGTCGAGCAGCTCTTCGGTCATATTAAAAGAAGGATCAAGAAGGAGAGAATAGAGAGCAAGTAAGTTAGTAGTCATAGACAGGCAGTGAAGACTTATTTAATTCCTTCTTTATAGAGAGCAATTGATCAGCACGATAGCAGAGACAATCAAGTCACTGAACAAGTAGAGCACTCAAGCACTCTGGCTCTTCAGCATCAAGTCCTGGATTTAAACGCTGAGCCTTGGCCATGTGTGATTGTGAGAGTCATCGTCTTGGTGTCAATGGAATGAAGAGCACTAAGAAGCAGAGAAGAGAATCATACAAGAGAAACAGTACTTAAAGACAAGGAGCGCATAATATAATAATACTTGCACACTCTTGAACTAATCACATACAAACAAGAGCGGAGTAAATAATAAGCAGCGACTTGTGCTTTGCGCGAAACTTATTTTATAAGCAGGCATTGCCACTATGTCAATATGCACGAAGAAGTACATGATCATCCAGGAATGGACTATTTCAAATGAGAAGCTTATATGATCTGCGCAATTAGTAAGGGGTTTCAACTTAAGTTGATAGAGTTAAACTGTGTAATTGAATAAGCTTATTAAAATTTTGAAAATCAATCCTAAACTTATAATATTAAACTCATACCTATTACAAATGCTTTTAAATTGATGACGATGCGATAGACATAAAGTATATACAAGCAGCTTCCTAATTCTATCATCTCATTCTTTCTTTTAATTGGTGCCTAGAGAGATTCCGTAGAGCAAGAAATCCAGCAACGAAGCAGTCGCTAGTGATTTCTTCACTCTGAAGGTTGTAGCCCTAGAATAGCAGGGGAGTCTAGACACGCCGAAATTTGGAGAGAAACATCTGAATACCAGAACCAACCTGATAGAAACTAAAAACTAAATAATAGACCAAAGTGAAGAACTCCTCCCAAGTAGAGACAGAAAAAGGGCCATCTAAAAATAGGATCAAACTAATCTAATGGTTAGCGGACAAAGTGACTTTTTTGAGTCATTCAAGAATTAAATATCTATAATTGTGGTGATTTTAATTATTCACAATGAAGTTTATCTTTAAAAATGAGAAGGAGAAGACGCAATTTTTGGAAAATTTCGAGAAAGTTCTCCTCCTCTATAATAAATACCAGCTCTTTGTTACAATTTAAAAAGCTTATTAATATTTTTTAATCTTTGGTTTTAATGACTAGGACAGCTCAAAGTCGAGTGAGGAGGATCAAAGACAGATAAACAAAATGTTCGATAGACAGCTGATACATAACCCTGACCGTAAGTCAAAGTCACTAATAAGTTTTCTGTAGTCTTTGAGAAAAAGAAAACAATTGTATTATGCGACATCCACAGAAAATTATAAGATTATTGCTAAATTTTGTTTCACAGATTACTTTTGTTTATCAGGACTACCTAAGAATCTCATCAAGATATCGTCATCCGCACAAAAATGAAGGAAAAGTCAAATAACCCCTCAGCACTGCCCCTTAAGGTATAAATTAATCAGCAGTAATATGGCAAATATTAAATTCCCATTTCCTCTATTTCAAGCTTTCGATTTGAGGGATATTTTTAGTTTTACATAGCGTTGCGAAATCGAGTGGTAAAATTTTTAAAGAATCTCTACCAACACTTCGTGATATGTGTCTACGTACCAAACGAGGAAGAGGTAGCCTCTCTAATCCTAGACCATCTCGAGAGACTTTGTGATCTAGAAGGAAAATTGTTTACAATAAAGCTATACTCGAAAGATTGCGAGCGTTGCTCTCAGTTTGAACACCTTAAACTAAGAAACCTGAATTTAATCTACAACCAGGATGTAGAGTGTCGTAAGCCGGAGAATGTCATGGCGGTTGGTGTAGGGTTCGAAGAGATGGCCAACAATCACCATGAATAATATGGATTACCATTTTGAGATATGAGCAGTCAAAAAATTAGGAGGACAAAATTTTGCAGCTCAAAAATTAGGAGAGACGATATATCGAACAAAAATGAATTGAGATGATTGATTTATGCTATAATATCGCGCCATTAACGCATTAAAAAATTTATGCATAATAAAATTTAATTTATAGTATATATTATACGGGTTCCCTTTATGTATTAGAGGATTCTATATTAGAAATTAAAAGTCTGAAAATTTTAGATAATTAAATCATCTCACTCTTAATATAATTCATGAAAGATTAAGTATTTATTTGTCAGTCATGGAACATTATTCTATCTCATGCATAATGTTTCTATAAGACGATAAAGGAAAGACTTTAGCAAATAGTATAGAGATATTTAATATTTAATTTAATATTATTACATGCATAAATTAATGGCAACCTAAAGCATTTATCATGCTACTAACCTTTTTCTAATATTATGATGGGCTCCTAATTTTTGAGCTGCAAAATTTTGTCCTCCTAATTTTTTGACTGCTCATATCTCAAAATAGTAATCCATATTATTCATGGTGAATATTAAAAACTATATACCTATGAAGCCTTTCGAAGGTAAAAAGAAGGACAAGCATCTCACCTATCTCCAGGACTACTTAATTGATAAAGTACTCCCGGCTGATGACGGAAGGGAAGTTGTCCAGAAAGACTTCCTCTCTCATATTAAGATAAGAAAGTACCATAAATTAACTCTGTGAATACTATAACTCAAAATCATTTCAAGAGAGAGAGAGAAAAATAATTATTAAAATTATGTTCTATTTAAGTAAGAGATTTGGAAAAGTTTTATTGTATATTTGATTCATAGAATCTCCTCATTAGAAGGTATTATGATGCTATATCCAATCAAACATCTATTTATAATAGATGTAAATTTATCAATAATATCAAACATTATTCGTAGAACTCGTCCTTCCAAAAAATAAGGTAGAAAATAATAAGACATGTCATCCATTATAATTCATTTGAATATCTTATTAGATATAAACAAACAGACAAATAGAAATAATAAAACTTTCTAAATAAAATTAATAACTTATTTCAATATTCTGAATCATCAAGATCGTCATCATCCTCATCAAAAGAATCTTATTCGCTTGCTGAAAGACTTTTATAAGATTCTTAAATCTTCATAGATTTGGGTTTGACTCTCTAGTTATCAGTTTTCCTTTTCTGTTTATGCTCAAGAGCAGCAAGTTGAGGATCATCCTCAAAGTTAAGATCAGCCTCTTCTCTCCTTCTTTTCTTTTTGCCTTCTTCAAGGCGACTCATCTCCTTTTTAATTTTCTGAGACTTTGGTTTCTATCCTTTTACACTCCTTTTCTTAAACACCTCATCTAAGTCGTAATAATCAGCATTCTCATCCCCACTAGAGTTTTACTGCTTTCTAATTAACTTCCTATTTCTCTTCTACCCTCCTTTCCTCGGATCTTTTTCAAGTTACCTGATTTTGCCAAATAGTCTTTGTTCAAATTTCTATTTGAAGAGTGTATGTTTCTCCTTCATCAAAGACTTTAAGTGGTCTTTGAATTCAGTAGCTATATCTTCGAATTCTCTAGAATTCTTGATCTTCGAAAAGTCAAAGTCAGTCCACTCTTTCAAATCTTCTATAGTCTTCAAGTACAGTTTTTGACACCTCTTCTATAACTTTTCTTTCTAGTCTTCACTCTCTAGCAGTAGATTCGAATCTAAATAACCCTTTAAAATTAAAAAACTTTTCTTCCTCTTAACCTCTATCATGAGCATAGTTCTCTTCTGATTTCTTAAAGCCAGAAGATTTTAAGATTTGTGAAATTTGGTCAATCATCTTCAAACCTGCTCTTAGGTAAAAGAGAATAAAGCACTCTAATAGACATTTAGGTTCCCCCTACTTGAGATTTTTAAGTTTCTCATAGAGCCCAATCTCTGTCCTTAAAAGATACTCCTCAATTATATTTTTGTAAGCATGAGTCTGCCTAGGGAAGATTTAAATTTTAATTCAATTAATTTACTAAGCATTTAATAACACTCAACAGACAATCACCTGCAAGTCTTATTTCATGGAACTTCATTTGCAAACTGTTTTACTCCAATTTATCATAGCTAAATGAAAGTTCTTCCATGTGATTAATCACTCCTGCAAAGAAAGTATAGAGAAACTCAGAGCTATTCTAATACAGTAACTAAAAAAGCTTGTCGTATTAGCAACTCTCATTTTCGATTATTATTCCAATAGATGAAGAAACTGTACTCAAAGAGAGAAAACTCATTTAGGAAAAGTCTTTCTTGAAGAAACTATTTTGCATGGTTATTATATTGGGGAAAACTTAAGAAGGCATCAAGCATGAGTGAATAATTTAGACCCTCTTTTGAGCAATAAGTGCTAAGCCTCGCATTCCAATGCCCTAAATAGATTTATGACAGTCACTGACCATAGTGACAAAGTATTGGCAAGCTTCTAAAATATGGAGAATATTCAGAGAGCTTAATTTGAAGATTAGCTTGCAAATTAACTCTCTCAATGCGTTATGCTTCTCCTTGATCTTGAATTTAAAGCGAGAGGGGTCATAGTATTTGGAGAACTCAATTAGATGAGGTGAAAGAACTAGAATGAATGAACTCATGTCTTCATCTTTGCTTTGACCAACTTTCTCCTAATAGATATTTAGAAAGGTCAATAGTGTGTCCACAATTCTTTGCATAGTCCGTGTTCTGAGTTGCTTCTTCTAGTAAAGTAAGTGAATTTGATCGAATATGGATAGTGTCTCCTAGTTTTTTATTATCATTTCCTAATGCTGAATCCAAATGAGTGATAAACCTTCTATCGCAATATCTAGTAAGGATTGGTTCAGCTTCTTTTTCATTACCAAGGAAACTAGGATGTCATTTATTTCTCTAACTGAATTAGTCTAGAGAAGGCTGTCTATACTTTTGAGCTTTGAGAGATTAGCAATATGGCAAGCTATCAAAATAGTTCTTGAGATAAAGAGAAAATTTAATGCTCCTAAAATTAAAGAGGACCTAGAGTTGATTATTCTTTTATTCTCGCGTGAGAGAATATATCATATCTTAATTTTTCTTAAGGTATATGTACATCTGTAAATAAAGTTTGCTAAGAGGCTCAAAACTGTTACTGAACTTAGATAATTCTAAAGCCAACTCTTAAAAAAAAAAAATTATCTCAATAGCAGGTTGAAGCAGCTTAAGTTTTGAATTCTTGATAATTGCATACACTTGCTGCTGGATACTTAGAAAATATTTTGGAGTAAGAAATTCAACAGCTTCATCACTCGCACTCTCATTTAAGTGCCTTAGAATTATCTAAAGCACTTGAAGAATTGTTCTAGCTTGTTTTTCATCTGCCTGAGCTTCTAGTTCTAGAATAAAAATATATCTAGGATGTTACAGAGCAACTTTATTTTCTTTCTAAAGATCCAAGGTTAAATTGAGGCCAATATATAAATAGATTGCCTTCAATTAAAAAAATTAAAAATATCTTTATCAGGATCAAGCAGACATAATGTTGCTGATTAGAGTTTTGTTTTTAAGAAATAAGAGAGTTGATAGCATACTCTCCAATTTCATCCCCATAGACCTGAATTAAAGAAGACTTCTTCCTTTTGTGGATTTTAAATTATTCCGAAGTTAGTAAGCACCGGAAAACTTCTCTTAGGAGATCTTCAAACTTTTTCATCTGATTTCCCTTACTCTCTCCTTTGTATTTGGAACTTTCATCAAGAAACTCCATTATAATTTAGGACAAGATTTCAAACACTAACTTTGGTCTCTCCTCCTCAAGTAAAGTCTCGCATGCCAGAAGCTTCTTTTGAAGAGACTTGATTATTATATCCCTGACTTCTTAGGAAGACTCATTCCATTATTTGATTATTGCTATAAAGATTTTATGAAATATCAGAAATGCATATAAAATTAATTCAATAGCGCTCATAAAAATGACTTCTAAAAAAAATATTTAAATACACTCCTTGAAACTTGTCAATCTGAGTATTTGAAATATTTTAATGAGTTTAGAATTTTTGCAGCAGCAAAGAAACGATTTAGATCGCTCTCTTCTTTACACTTGAGCTAGGATCTTAAGTTCTCGAGATAATCTCTTTCTAGTATAGCTCCAAGAACTTATGAAGAAACTTTTCTTCCACTCTTTCATCCTTATCTTTATTCCTAAGTTGAGAAAAGTTGCTGTAAGAACTGCTAAATAATTTCAAGAGCTCCCTCTCTTGTACCAGAGCTAATATCTTAAAGCCTTAAGAATAAGATCTGCTAAATTTGTGGATCAATCAAGTTGCTAATTTCTATCTTGATGAGGCCTTTGATTGCTTTCAAAGCTTTTTATCTGAGAGTGGCCTGCCTCATGTAGCTCAAGCAGAGCATGGTGTTTTTCAAGGCCTCTAATACATCTCTCAGCTCTAGTTGAATAGAAAGACTTTTCATAGCTTATCTTGCGTAATTTATATGAATCTATTGATTCCTTGTAATCCAAGACTTGTCTTAATGGGATGATGGGTCGTTTAATCTGTTGAAGATGTGAGTAAGCTCTTATTGTAGTTCTTCAATCATTCTTGTTTTTTCCTTTCCTTAAAAATCCCTACCTACTATCTACTTCTATAAAATAAGAGAACCATTTTGAAGATCTATTAAAAAAGTTATGCTAAAATTTTGATTCTATCTGAAAATTGTGAAAGTGTACGCAGAATCAAAATCGAAATAGCCTGAGTTCTACTAAGAAAAGAAGTTCTTCAAATCGTTGTGAAAAGAAATGATTTGATGCCTGCTTATTTTCCCTTTCGATAAAAAGCATTCAAAACAGATGAAATTTTTGTTCTCGACAATAGATTTCTAGTTGACACACTCAAAATGAAACTTGTTTGAACAATTCTCGCATACTATGAAAATTTAATTAAATAAGAAATCTTAAGATTCTTCGCTTGATATATTTACTTTCTCAAGACAAAAGCAGATACCTTAAGAAGTGAAGCTCCTATCAGAAATTATCCTTTATGATTCATGCATAATTATCGAGAGTAGCTCACAAAAAGCGGTTTTATGGTTCAACTCAACATTAGAAAAAAAGGCAGAAATTTTAGAACCTTCAGATTTTACCTCTTCATCATCTCTCCTAACTGACTTGCCCAATTAAACGCCTTATTTTTATTTAGATGAGCAATAGGGTAAAAGATTTGATTAAAATCATCCCCACTGGAAACTCAAGAGCCTCTTGATAGCAAGAGTCAGCCATGTCCCTATCAAAATATTAGCTAAAATCTGGAAATTGTTAGACTCCTTGCTCTCGAAATCATACCCTGAATTATTTTATGAGCAATATTGTTGCAAATTTAGGCAATATTTTCTAAAATGTCTTCGTTTCTGGTCTGAAGAGCTAGCGATTAAATTAAGCTGAGAAGGATATAAGTGAAGTTGAAAATTCGATGAGAGGACTAATAAAGACCCTTTTTCTAAAGCTAGAGTAAAACACCCCTCATAGAATATTTCTGTCTTTATTGAAGCTCAATTTGAATTTGCTCTAGATTCTCAATAAAATAGTCAATAATCTCAATTAGATAGTAAGTAGAAGTTTTATTTTCATCTTGCAGCTTCAGCTATACAATTAGAATTTAGAGTGCTGTAGATTGTAAGGCTTTCAAAGAAGGCTCCAGTAAGACATTCATGCATATTG
Organism: Tetmemena sp. SeJ-2015; assembly: GCA_027382625.1. Lineage (NCBI taxonomy): Eukaryota > Ciliophora > Spirotrichea > Sporadotrichida > Oxytrichidae > Tetmemena > Tetmemena sp. SeJ-2015. The sequence goes on from JAJKFJ010021202.1 coordinate 7,859, forward strand.
ATTTTAATTTAGCACCCAGATATTTCATCAAGATGCGAAACAAAATGTGGAGATTCAGAAAGTATCAAGCCTAAAGATAGTTGGTCTAAATTATCCAAATTAGATGGGTATTGAAATGAGGATAGCTTTTTGATTAAACTCCTCATAAGGATAGTAGCTTCTTCTTATGAGTCTAAGAAAGATCTGAATTGTCGTTTCTTAACCTCATCTTTTGAAATTGATCGGATATGTCTGCTGAAGTTTAAGTATAAACTTAAATATTAATATCTTATGAGGATTATTTAGGCTTGGACTGGTTAAATTGCATTTAATGATTCTTTGGGAAATTATTCTGAGGAAGGAAATCTTAGGCAGATTAGTCGATCATCTAAGCATCTGGTTTCTGATGCTTAATCTGGTAACTTGCTGATTGCCCTAAGAGAATGAGCTTTTGTATTCTATGGCAACAGACTATTTAGATGTAATATTAGAGCTTCTTATCTTTTAAAAAGCAGCACTATCTGCATAGAGTCGTGAGTTCGCTAAGCTTCTCTTGGGTAAGGTAAACAAGTCTTTTGCTGTAATTTTATGCGCTAATTCGTTGTTTTACTCTAAAGCAATTGTTATTTTTTGATTCAAACATACTTTAAGTTGAGGCATTTAAGAAAATTAAATTTATGATGCAACACTGAATGACTGTTATGAGGGATTAGAACCCCTCAGTTCAATAGATTAGCGAGAACTCTCCCTACAAATTCAGTTTAATCAAGAGATAGAATTGATGTGTTTAAAGGACTATCAGGTTTTCCGCAAACTTACATTTTCAAATTTGTTAATTTAAAATTATATCTAATCTCTTTTAAATCTCCTTCATTAGATGATTTGAAGCTAGTTGTTAAAATTTATTTCAAAATCCATTTGTACATCAGGTGTTGATAAAATGTTTGCAAAAGTTTCCCCAAGTGCTTCTCCTTCAAAGCTCTTATTGCACCACAAATAGCACATGAAGAATTCAATGAATTGCAGTCCTTCGCTCCTACCCCCTCCAAAACCTCACTCAATGAACAAAGTCTCTTCACAGAAGTAAGTCAGAATAATGCAAGCAAGCAAAGATAGTCCATCGTGCTTGCGCATTCAAGATCTATCCCCTGAAAGAACAGCAGCTAGTGGCAGCAAAATAGTTAATAAAAGACACAAATTCATTCAAAATGTGCCAATTAGCAATCTTAAGAATAAGCAAAGGCATCAGTATTTTCAAGGAGTGTAGTTTAAAGACTTAGATGAAAAGGATTTTTCTACAAAACCAAGTGGATTAATAGAAAGAAATCCATAGAAAGGCCAATACAATACTTTAAAAAAAATTTGTTATCCTAATGCTTGAATTTGAATTTAAAACTCAAAGTTTAAAGGAAAAACAAGTGGGGATATATGATATGGTTCACTATAACCATAGTTTTAGAATAATTTTACTCATTTGATTATCTTCTAAATTTGATTAAATACTATTGTGAATTCTCCCTAGAATAGATTCTTGTTTTAAATGACTCAATAAACCAAAGGGAGAGCGAAGGATTGCTGATTGATTCTAAGATCTCACACAACTATGTTCACATCTCTCATATCCCAAACTCAGCAAGAGAACTGACAAAAACTAATAGTCATTAGTCGTACTTGAACTAGCCCTTTAAGCAAATGATATTTTATTACCATAGCAACCTAAACAGGCTTTACCTAGGACAAACATCATCGATTATAACTAAGATAGTACAAGAACAGAAACAGTCCCCTCATCCCGGTTAATTCAGCATAGTAGCCTTTCAAAGGCTTCACCTCAAGGATCAACTTCCAGAAAATCTTCTTAATTTGCTGAAAACAAGTCTATTAGATAGCTCAATCTTCAAAATCACTCTTAAATAAATGAAGCCACTTCTCATTTCCGTAATTAGTTCAACCAAGACTTGCAAAAGATGTAGAGCCAGATCTTATAAGCTGAGAGAGCACAAATAGAAAGAAGGTAGAGCACAAGTCAAACTAGAAAAGGGAGCAATATCAATAGATCTGCCAGTCCAGCTAAGAATTTCTGCTAGCCCATACTTCAAATGCAAAGTTAAATAGGATAGTAGTACGATTTCTTATCTAGTACTTTTAAGTGCTGAGATTTGAAATTGATTATTAATTCCATTCCTAAATTTACTATACTTTACTTTACTTTATCAAATGCAAAGATAGAAGAGAGATATTATTAGATTTTAATTATAGATAATATCCCAGACTAAATAGTTGGAGACAAAAGCGTAAGCTCAGTAAATCTCAGAATCAATGCTGTTCATACTTTAAATGAGAGATCTAGCCGAGATAGACAGGAGAAGTTTCAAGAAAAAAGAGTAATTTTAGAGAAGATAGAGAAAATTCAGCATTAGAAAAATCCATCTAACAGTTCTTCTTTCTAGAGCGTGAATTTTCTTCATGAAGAAAGAGATAACACCTTCAATCTATCTAGCATGAGAGCTTCTTCAAAACCTTATCCATTCAATTCTTAAGATGCACAAGGATTCCTAAGAGACAAAATTAACAAGATCAAAGAAGAGCTGAAATAAGAAGAAGATAATTCACTCCGACTTCATGTTGATGGATCAGATTAAATGATGATTCAGCAAAGCTTCTCAGATAAAGAAGAGGAATCTTAGCTTCTTTAGATGCTTTCAGATCCTGTGAACCATCATAATCTCATTGAGGGAAAGCCTAACTAAAGATATCTCTAAATGGAGAAGCCGATGTCCATGATATCGCATAACATGTTTGATAGCGCAAAAAGATAAAAAGAGCCTGCTCAAGGGGATTGCATAAACAGAATTTAAAGCATGAATAATATGAACAAGTTAAAAGGTGTGGCTGTACAAGATATGGGTTTGAAAGAAACCAAGATAAGCCAAATCCATGAGGAGGAGTAAAATATACCATTATAATTCAATTACAGACACAGTAATTAGGCATATAGTTCAGACCTAGAAAAGGCTTATTAGTCCGAGAAAGTAGCTAATAACATTTCTTAGTCAGATTTTTATCAAGATGAATTGAATAAACTGGAAAATAAGAGGAGAATTTTGCAGAACGACGCAAATTTGGCCGATTTAACTTCTAAATATTATTCACAATAAGGAATAACCAATGCTCTTCCAAATATATTTACAATTATTTTTGAATATAGTTTTAATTTAAAGTCAATATGTGATTATTAAACAGTCTTGATTATAAAAAAAATTCATTTACAAATTTTGCAAAATTTATACTTAGATTTAATTTATAGATTTATAATTGATCCTTCCAAATACCGCGGCGCAATAAGCAGTTCCTACTATGACTGAGATACTGACCTGCTCTAACTTTACAAAGGACGAGTACATTTATCAGCTAAATTAATTAGAGGAGAGGCTCGAAGATATCAACAACATAAATTAGAAAATTTTGCAAGAGAATAGTAAGCTCTAGCAAAAGAACAGACATCTCTAAAAGAAGCTTACAGATGTCAAAACTAAACTCAAGAGCACGGCAAATTTTCAAAATAATCAGGAGCAGCATCTGTAGCAACAGGCTTAAAAGATTGCCTTTTTAGAATAGAAAAGCCACCAAATGAGCCAAGAGCTTTTCCATAAAGATGATCAAATGCACGCAATTAAATGCCAATTAAATGTAGCCCTATAAACTAAAACTAAGTATGAGAATATTTTCAAGAAGCTTTTAGAAAATGATAGCTGCAGAGACCTTGTATTAAACATGCTCAACTGCTGAAATTTATTTGTTAAATAATCTATCTCATTAAATTCAAGCAAGTGATGAAAATTTTGAAATCATCTTGTAGATAATTATTTCACCCATTCTTTAAAAACTGAATGCCCATTCATGAAAAGCTCATTTCTAGCATTTTTCTTTATAACTTTTCCAGTTTTGCTGTCAAAGATCATGAGCAAGGGTATACTCACTACCTCATACTTTTATTTAAGTGGAGCTATTCTTTGATCACCAAAACCAATAGCAAGCCAGTTCCCAATATCTATCAAATGCTCCTTGAATTGCTCTTTTGAATTATCCATTGATATATAAACTATTTCAAAATTCCTGTAATATTCCCTGTTAAAGTTTCATCTTCTTTAAATACAATTGAAAATAATGAAAATCTTCTTCCTTGAACTCATCTTCATGATCATATTAACTTTTAAAATATCGTCTCTAGTTCACCTGATTTGCAAAATCCTTGATATTTATTAGAAGTCCTTTACAAGGAGGACACCAGTGTGCCGAGAAAAGCAGACCAAAGCAAGGAAATTCAGATAAGTGTGCACCAATATCTACCTCGTCGGTCAAAACCTTATCTTTGAGTAAGCCTTTCTTAATTATTGCTTTGTCTCCAAGGAGATCATAAATATTTTATTATCTTTCCATTATGTCTGGACTTAAAATAAATCTTATTTTTCATTTTCTTATCCTTAAAATGTACTTATTGGAAAACTAAACTTAGAATTTGAAATGCAATATAAGATTCGTTTTTACTTGTTCAGCCTTAGATATTATTTTCGCTAGAGTGTGTGATTTTTATTATTCAATGTTAAATTTGCCTGTTATTAACGGCAGCAGCATGAGAAACGGATCCTAGTATAGGTGAAGGCCCTTATAAGCAAGTTTAAATGGAAGAAGGAATTATCTCAGAATCCTCAAGATCACCCATAGTTCCTTCGCCCGTACTTCCAACAGTGTTTAAGCGTCTTGAATCCTCTGTGTTTTCTTTCTTCACTCTTTGAATAGTCCTCTTAATTTATAGTAGTGAGATTCCGATAGGACTAGTAATTTAGAGCGCATAAAAAATTTATTATAAAATTTCATCTACGAAAGCTTAGCCTCTTGCGGGCGACTGCTAAAGATCTGCAAAATTTTATAGCTTATCACTCTTATTCTGAAAAGATTTTCTCTGTCTTGATTTACTGTGTTTTTAAGCCTTGGACTATTGCTGTTCAAAGCTCATTTGAGATTCTATCTCGCTCATCACTGACTCATTCGAAATAGCTGGAGACAGCCTACTTATATTAAACTACCCAGGCGATCCCTGATTCAAAAAATATAGATTCTGTGTTTTCACTTCCTCGACGTCATATCTTTTGTGATTTTGGGAACCTTAAGAAGGGCTCTCATAACTCATGAATAGATTCGAGGTTTATAAATTTCTCGAAAAAGTTTCCTAGTCCAAAACTTAGCAAGTTGCCTTAAGATATTTGAGTTCATTTTAGTTTTGCTTTGTTGTTATCTCAACTTGCTTTTGTATTGATAAATAAATAGAGTGAGAGAGTGAAAAGTTTAAAAAATATTGACTTATTTATCCTAATTTGTTTTCTTCTGATGTCACTCAACGACTATTATATAACCTGCTTTATATTATCTCTATGGATCCCGTGCGTTAGAGCTTTCTCTGCGAAGCTGAATACATCCTCAAGGATTTCAATTACCCAAAGTGGGTTATATTTACTAGTTGGCACTGCTGTATTAAGCTGTTATTTTTACAGTTAGTTTTTGTCATTTGAGCTCTGATTTTGATCTTAGCTTTTCAATTATGAATTATGATATGTTGAACAATTACTTAGGTCCTATTCAAAAAGTATATCTAGAGTGTAATTTAAAGTAGAGAGTGGAGAATATTACGTCTCAGAAATGCCTTCTGGTTATAGGTTAGGAGCTAAGCTTTATTTAATGCATTGATTTTGACGAGTATCTCTGCCTCTCTTTTAAAATAATAATTTCACAATAGAGTTAACCTATATGGAAGATACATAAAGTAGGAAATAGCATATTTAAAAGTTTTTGGAAGATTGAGAATGGATATATATTCTACTTTTTGTTGTTGGGTGCTATTATTTTAACTCATTCTAAAATCCATCTCTCTATATTAAGGATTAAAAACTATATTCTAATTTTGAATTAATTCAATCTGCTTTCCTGAATTTATCCTCATACTTCAAAGTAATTAAATCTAGTGTGGCAAGATAGAGATGACCAGATATTGCAAAGATTTAAAATTCGAATTCAAAATAATCCAGTGAGCTTTGAGAGGGGGCTCAGATATACTTCACAGAGGGTGGGTGGCTCCAAAATAAAAACCTCAAATGCTCACAAAGTGATTAATAATCTCAATATAATTAAAAACATAGCTAAAATAAACATTAAGGAAGACTTGTCTGAGATCAGGGATGCCAAACAAACGATCTAAGGAAGAAAATAACGAGGGCGGAAAATAGCCCTTGAACATTTCTGAGACACCCATAGTGAATAACAAGACCACCCTTATTTTCGGGTGCGTGACTGCAGTAATTCTATACTATTTCTACACAAGAGAGTACTTTAATACTCACATTCATAGTCAGCATCAGCATGGTCACTCCCAAAATGCTCATGAATATTCGTAATAAAGCCAATATGGCCACAACCAATAAATGCAGCACTCTCATCTCGATAGGTCTTCCTCTATTCCATTTGTTGATGCTCTATATGACTCATGGGTGAGAGGGAAACCCGCCTAGCAGTTTATTAAAACTCAGCAAGACTTCCTAATACTGCTGTGCTTTGCAGTAAGCGTGATCGCCTCACTCATCTTTTTACTCGTGAGAGCCATCATCAAACAAGCAAATTTAAATCTTCATGGTCCTGAAAACGCGCGCCAATGCGCTGAGGGAATCAGTGCAGAGGAGTTCAGGAGCAGTCGAGGTACTATACGAGGCAGGAGGTTCGCAAACTTTAAAGGAGCATGCCATATCGCGAAATGAAAGCCGAGAAAGGTGATTAAGTCTCTAAATGGAACTGGCAAGCACGGGTGCAGAGGCCAATAGAAGAATTGGAGGAAGAGCAAGAGTATTTGAAAAATGTCGAGTAAATATCCCACAGAGATGAAGATCTAGCCTAATAATAATCCAAGCTCGGGTCAGGAGGATTCTTGAACTTGTTCAGTGCACTATCTTCAAAGGAATCCACTTAAATTAGCCACTAAGAATAACCTAGCTCCTAAATTTTCCGATAAAGCAGGTATTATCTTAGGAGTAGTACTCAGAAATAAGAAGCAGAGCTAGATTCAATGTATTGAATATAAGAACGCAGTATTTTCTAGTATATTTGTGTATTATTAAGTAGTTTTGACTTATCGAGCCGGTTGCACTATCAAAGCAGCAGAATTTTTGCTCATCATTTATAAATTATCAATTTTAAATTAAAGAAAGCAACCGTAACCACTCCCCATCGTTCTTCACTAAGAAAATATTTCGAATTTCGCATTTAGGTTAAACAATTTAAAATAACAATGGAAAAACTTTTTTCTGAGTCAAGTAATAGATATATATCTCTGTATGTGTTTATGACTGCTTATAGATCCTCTGAAGAAGAGAGCCTTATCAGCTAGAATAGAAAGACGTCAATAAATTATTTTTAATTGAGAGGAAAGCCTAGAATTTAGAATTTCAGGATTTTAGGAATTACCGAGATTAACTTCAGTAAGAACTATTATATTTTCTATTAATAATTTATGAATTTTATAAGATGGATTATCAACATTATGATCACAGATAGAAGGTAATTGATAATTCTATTTCTTTAATCGAGATTAGATTTTCAAATTGAAGACTTGAAGCAAATGAAATTGCGAACAAGATTGAATTCAGCAAAATAAACAAGCAAAAACATTATTCAATCTTCCAAGAATATAAAATCTAATCAAGGAAAGAAGAAAATGGCTTTAGCATGTCTATGATTCGGACTATGTCAATACCTTCGCTAACACACATACTAAGAACTTCTCTTCATATATTTAAAAAATAAATTCAAACCAAAGACATTTAAGCCGCCACTACTCGAAGCCAATCCACTCTCCAAAGAAACTTTAGTATATAGATTTTATTTAGTAGCTAGTTTAATACTCCCAGAGATTTTACTTTTAGAAGCAGAAAGTAAATAATCCAGAGCTGGATAGTAATTTAGAGCAAACTACCAAAATCTATAATATTTCTAAAGACTCTGAACTATAAGTATAAAATCAGTTTTACTGATCAGACTTGCAAATAATGAACAATTAATCAATTCATATTAAAATGAGTTTAGATTAGTAAAGTTTAATTATTCTAATGAAACTTTTGAATCCTCAGAAATTATAAGATGCAGAACCAATAGAAGCCATAAGTGTTAGCTAGCCATTGCAGACAACGCGAGAAAAATTCTGCGAAGAAATCAGAAAAGAAATATTCATGAATGATATGAACTTTATTGGCAATAAGATACAGAAAGTTAAGATGAGCATTCAAACAAGTCATTCAAATTCAAAGAGAAAAGAACACCAAAGCCTAGAACGCCAATTATAATCAATTAAACTAAATTAACAAGACTTAATATTCAATGAAAATATCCAAAAATAGTTTATCTCGATAATTAAAAAATATTGAATTGATTTAATTCTGTAGAGAAATAAAATATCTTTTTTACTTTTTCACCACGATCTAACATTTGATAAATAATTGTATTCATTTCGGTCAAAATTCAAATATAAGAAAAAATTTCGCTTTTACATCTCAAGCTCATTTAAGATAAATTAGGGCAAAAAAAATCAAAGGAAATTAATTATTACAGATATTCACGTTTTTATTTTAATTTTAAATGATACTTCGAAAGAGACAGTTTAGTAATTAATCTAAAAGTTTTAAATTTCAAGATAAGCAACTTAACCTGACGAGGAGCAGCCTTCTCCTGTCTTGATTAAGTTAAATAGCAATCCTAAAATATAGAAAAAGGAATCAAAATTGGATATCATTCAAGAAACAGAAAAAGAATAATGATGCAGTACATAGCTTCCTCATCATTAATTCAATTTGTATATCAAACGCCAATAATGATAATATCTAAGAACTGTAACAAAGATTTAGAACTGGACAAAATAGAAATAGACAATTTCAAATTGCTTCCTCGTTCCATTTCCGCAAAATAGCTGCTAAAGAACAAAAGTAATTCCAAAAGCAGACGATCATCGACCAAAGAAAACAAAGAATAGACAGAGCCATTAAAAATTATAGTGTAATTGTTCTTAGGATTTTAAATTAGAAATTATTTATTATTTCTGATTTCAATAAATTTATAAAATTAAGAAAATCTATTAAATTTGAAAGTCTGGATTTATTTTTGAATATGATTCCAAATTACTTAAAAACTATTTAACTCCACTTAACCTTAATAGATTTTAATTTACTTTTGAAAACAGAGTTGCTAGCTCAACTGCAAAGAAAAGAAGTCCAAGCTAGAGCTTTAGATAGAAAAGGCAGAGCAAGTCTATCAGTCTAATTGACAGACTTTAGGAACCTATTCGTCATTACAAATCAAGAGGATCAATTTAACCTAAAAGATCTGTCCAAATAAATAGATAAGAAGAAGAAAATTTAGATGTAAACCTCAATCATTTAAATACAGTGGATATTATTTTTATGAGAAGTAAAAAATAAACTTTGTATCAATTGAACAAATAATTAGGAGAAGTATAAATTAATACAAGAGATAAAAATGCTTTCATTTTTAAATCTCAAAATTCTAGCAAGCTTACTGAATTTTTCAAATACTAAATAAATCATAACAGATACTAAGAAGGTATATCTTATTATTTAACATGAAAAAAGTAGGAGATAATTTTTCATTATCAATAGTTTGCTCTCGAGGAATTCTAATTTAATTACAGTATGATAAAATGAAACTGATTTTGAAAAGCAAGAAACGAAAGAAATATAAATTTTACCCTTTTAAATTGTCTCTTTTCCAATTTAGGCATTTAGTAAGCATAAACTGCCATTATCTAGTTAAGTAGCCTCGAAATTTTGAAAAGAGAGAGAGGAGTGTTAAATTAATATAAAATAATATTCCTGAATACAGGTATATATATTAAATATATTAATGATTGAAATAAGATTGTTACGTCATGACTATATTTAAACTACAAAGCTTAATTTTTAGAATAGGAAATATCGAAGAAAATATCTTGCCATTGTCAAGTTTTATAAAGAGAGTATTGAATTCTTTCTCAAATTAAGAAACCGATAACTCTCAAATAGTAAGTAAGGTTCACACTTCGTATTGAGTTCAAAGTGCCCAAAAAAAAGATGCAAAAAGATTAAATGACAATGAAGAAACTAGATTTATAAAAAGAGATATTCAATTAGGCTGGAACTAATGAGACATGAAGATGAAACTTAAACGATCAGCCTCCTCCTTTGCAACTTATTTATTCTTAAAAAGGGAACAGGCTCAAGTACAATAGCTCTTAATTAAAGAAGACAACTATCTATCTTACTTAACTTGTAAAGTCATTTAATCCGAAAGCATAGACTAGATCCCCACATATCCTAAGAAGAGACTAGAATCATCCTCTATCAAAATGATAGAATAGTCCATCATTCTATCTTGAAGGAATTCAGCTAAGACTTAAGCAAAGACTTATTATAAAGAGAGTAACTAGAAATCAAGTAATCATAATTTAATAAAACACAATTTTTGAATTAAAGGGAATTAAGCTAGTCAACGATCACCTATCTCTATTCATCCCATAATGTCTTTGAAAAATAATATTTTGCTAATAGAAATATATTTAAACTACAGAAGGAAAAACTTAATTTAGTTGGCCCAGAATAGGAAATATCGAAGAAAATATCTTTGCCATTGTCAAGTTTTATAAAGAGAGTATCATTTAGGAAATCTTTTCTCAAGATTTAAAAGAAACAAGATAACTCTTAAATAGTAGAGGAAGAAGATTCTGACGACTCAGTAGAAGAGTTACAAAAGGTAAAAAGGCCCAAAGAAAAAGAAGCAAAAAGATTAAATGACAATGAAGAAACCTAGATTTATAAAAAGAGATATTCAATTAGGCTGGAACTAATGAGACATGAAGATGAAACTTAAACGATTCAGCCTCCTCCTTTGCAACTTATTTATTCTTAAAAAGGGAACAGGTTCAAGTACAATAGCTCTTCAATTAAAGAAGACAACCTACCTATTTTACTTAACTTGTAAAGTCATTTAATCCGAAAGCATAGACTAGATCCCCACATATCCATAAGAAGAGACTAGAATCATCCTCTATCAAAATGAAAGAATAGTCCATCATTCTATCTTGAAGGAATTCAGCTAAGACTTAAGCAAAGACTTGATTATAAAGAGAGTTACTAGAAATCAAGTCATCATAGATTCGAATGAGACTTCTCCACAAACATTCGAAGATGAAAAAGTAAATTGAAAGCTTCTTGAAGAAGCACTCTAAGTCTTACAAATCTATATTCTCCATTCAGAGAATTGGCTAAGGTGGGGAATCAATCGTTTGTAATTATTTGTAGACTTGAAACGAAGGAGCTTGAAGAACTAGTAGCGAAAATACCAATGCTCAAATCAAATTAGACAGGATAGGATGAAGAAGATGAAGATACAAACAGAAATGGTCTCAACTATTTCTAACATTCTCTCTACGAGCATCAGATTCAGTTAGTGAGAGGTCATTAAAATTTTACTCCTAGAATCAAAGAGGAAGTTATTGAATTTAACAAAAAACTTGGCGTGATCATAAGATATGTAGTAATTATAGAAAGAGCCTAAAATGATTTGTCCAAACTTTGGAGGATATGGAAGAGTAAAGAAGAGTCTTTAGAGAAGCGAGATTTTTACAGTTCTGAGAAACTAGCCTTTTACTGTTTCCAAAGCATGAAACTCATAAATTATCTGCATTCTAGAAACATTTATCAAGGAGACATAAAACCTAGTAACCTACTAGTATTCAGAAATTAGTTAGTGAAAATGGGAGATTTTGGAACATCTTTGAAAGTGGATAGATGCTACTGGAATCAATAGAAGACTTAACCAAATTTGTATCTCCCAAAAGGATTCACTCCTCTTTTTGCACTGGATTATATAACTGTTAAAGAAAGATATTTGCCCAAGAGTAAACTATTTTAGAATGATAGGTTTGCGCTCCATTAAAAGATTTCCATAAAAAAAGAAAAATCTTAGTATTCATCTTATATTCTATTAATTCAAATTTAAACTTTACTTTTTTGTCTTATTCTTTACCATTCGTCATTTATAATATGACTCCATTAAACTTTTGGTCAAATTTATGAATCTATGGTACGTTCATGCTCAAAGAATAAATCCCAGCTCTTAGATTAGATGCTTTCCGATTTAGCCTTTGATAATAAGGAGCTGCCGACTTTAAATGATGTTGTTGTAAAATATGCAAAGTATTTTGCCTCTAACAACAATTTCGCTTTATCACTTTGCGATCAAATGATAAAGGAGAATAAACTTGCCTCCTATTAGAGAAATACTCCTGCTAACTAATTACTCTTAAGTTATATAGGGCCTGATTCATTTAGCCAACATGCAAAAGAAGGAAAAGAAAATACAAGCAAGAGCTAGCAAGAATGACATAGTAAACTCACTAGAATACTTTACTGATCCAGGAGAAGATTATAATGTCCTCACTTAAACTTATTCCAGTTAATAGAATTCTAAATTTATCTATTAAACCTATTTATCATGAAAACTAAAACGGAGATTTCACATTCGAAAATACGTTTACCCCTTAGTCAAAGTATTATATGAAATTCACCACAAGGTCGATGAGCTGGGATTATAAGGAAGACAAATAAGACATCAATATTTCTGATCCTTGTTAATTTTTATATCCTATCTGGAAGAAGATGGCAATTTTGTTACTCATGTCTTGTGAAGAGAGAAAAAAAATGTTTCTATTTATAAAGAAATGATGAGCATTTAAAGTTTTAGATAAAGAAAAGATCTTAGTAAGTATTTAAAGTAGGAAACTTAAAGTTGGATGTGGCCTTAGAATACATTTCTCAGAACAAGTAAGATTCAATATTTCAGAAAGACTACACTGACGAGGATTTGCAATTCTTCTTCCAATACATTTAGGCAAATAATCCAAAGCCTAAGATTCTCCTATAGCTGGAGGGGATTTTCCAAAAACTCAATAAGACAGATATTCTAATCGAGATATACACTAAAATATTCATCATTCGTTTTTTACAACATCCAAATAAGGTAGCTTTTTAAATCACAGAAATATGAACTAGCAGAATAGAAAGCAAAAAAAGTGCTTAGAGCTAATAAAAATGTCTGGTCGAAACTAAGAAAAAGAGATGGAGAGTTATCTTGTTTTGCTTACTTACTGATTTTATTTACTACCAAGCGAGAAAGAAAAACTTCTAGTTATCTCAAAAGATGATAGATATGTGCAAGACTTTTATTATAGAGAATTATGGCAAGTCATCCCAGTAATATCTAGAATTACTGAAAACCAAAGCGCTTATTCAAAAAGATAAGGGCGATTACTACAAGGCACTATAATTTGAAGAGGAGAGACTCTCCATTTCTCGGAATATGTATGGTGACCCAGCAGACGAAGACTATACAAAGCTATCTTGCAACAGGCTTGCTTTAAAATATTCATTTCAATTTTTGCTTCATCTGAAAATGTTTAGCTAGGATCAATGCATCGACTGTATGGAGAAGTTTGCTAAATTCTAGTAAACTTCATTAAGATGCTACATCTATCTCTATGAGTGCTATTAAGAGTTTGAGCAAACTCAAAAACTCTCAAGTTTTTAAGCCATTAAAGAAAAGAAAAATTAAAATGACCTGATTTTTCTTTCATTCCTTAATTCTAGGTTCCCAAGGAAAATCAAGTCTATTAAAATTTTGACGAAGTAAGAGAAAATAAAAGTTCTGCAAATATTGAGTGACTAAAAGGAGAGATGGCAATACATAATTCAGACGCTCAAATTTAAGAATCTCTATCTCGGGGCACTTCTCTTCTGTAAGAAATATCTTCATAAATAGAGTGAAACTACAGAATATTTTATATAAGATTGGTATTCTTTTTTCTACACCTAATTATGAACAGGGAATTTAATGGATAAATCAAGTCATCGATAGAGCTTAAAGTGATTTAATAACTGATAAGAAGGAGAAAGTTAGAATTTTAGAGCAGGCTTTTGAAAAATTCTAAGTTTAATAGGATAATTCTAGAGTTAAATTATAACTCATGAGGAGGAAATCTTTGATCAAAGCTAGAAATTCTATTAGATTTAATCATCCTGCACAAAAATGATTTTAAAATTTTCTCAAACTTTTTTCTCTTTGAGTATTAATTTCGAATATTTGTTTGCAATATCTTAAATAAGACTTATTTATCTTTAATGGAAGGAGGATTCTGGCCCAAGTTTATTCTAGAATCTATTCATATTCTCGTTCTCGAGATCTCAAACATAGCTTAATTAAGTATTAAAAATAAGAGCCTCGCTAAGGAACTCTCAATATAAGTGTAGTTAAATTAAGAAGCGAAGGATTCCTTACAATTATTGAAATCTTTAGAGTAAAAATTTATAATCTATGTAAATCTCAGTAAAAGTATAATGTTTAATCTCAGTAAAATTTCAGAAAAATAAAAACTCTTTCTCATGAATACCTTGATTTAATTTTTGAAGTGTAATTTTTTTGTGGGAATTCTAACTAGAACTTTTATGTATTTTAACTTATAAATCGTGATACTAAACTTGATGACTTCTCTTCGGCTGACTTTGGTTTTGATATTTGGTTTACACGATCAGCTAGTTCTGAATCACCATAACAAGAAATATTCGGAGGATGCATTGGTGAAAATATTCGAAATGTTCTGCACTTTGAGAGACAAAGCCAAAGAGGTATTTCAAGGCTACGTATTTGCGGACCTCACAGACGCATCCTACAACTTGAAGGCCTTTGAAAAAATCTACCAGATGCTCATAGAAGTGATAGATCCAGAAATGGCTTAAGAATCTCCCGCACAACTAAATTTTGAGAAGGCTCTAGAAAACTGTGCTTTTGTAGCATCAGAATCAGTTAGAGCTCATGCAGCTATTTCTTGATGTCTACTAGCTTAAGCGGAATGGCGTTAATGAAGATATAGAAGAAGGTTATTAGCAAGCTGGTCAAAACATTTTAAACCACTCATCTCCAAGTCCTAAATGAAATCATGTACCTAGAAGAGAATGTCGGATGTAAGGACGTTGCAGCATATCTTAGACCTTCCAAATTCAAATTCATCATAGAAAACTAACTCGTTCTCAAGGGTGTTTTAAAAATATTTTAATGAATTTAAAAAAATTCAAAATTTCGAAAGCATTTAAGGAGTGGAAAATAGCAATTTAAAATACCTCAAGTGCGTAATTTTTTGCGTAAAAAATCGATAATGTGTTCTTTTATAAAGTTACACATTTTTATTTTGATTCTGTTTTATGTTATATATTTTGTTCCTTCTTTAGCATAGATAAAATTTTAGTAGTATGATGATCAGAAGCATAGAGACCTGTTAAAATTTTGGTTAACTCATTTTAGAAACCAAACAAAGATAACTTTTAATGAATTCAAGTAGCTTTTAATCTTATTTTAAGCAATTAGAAGAGTACTGTAAGCTTCTATTAGCTTAGTGTGGCTCTCTTGAAGTTCAAATTAAGCTAGAAAGCTTCAAGGATCCTTCGTGCATTTCATTGTTCAAGGACTTTGGGTATTTATTAGAGATAGTCCCTCCGTTTAACTCAGATCCAATTAGTCATCCCTTCCTCAAGAAAACTATAGTGAGAGGGAACGACACAATCTCTAATCAAACTGAGAGTGTGAATCTAACTAAGTCAGAGAGAGTAACAAACGACTCAAGCGGAACTTTTCAAGCCGAAGATGAGGATGAGGTAGTTGTTCTGAGGCCTGAGTTATTTTTTTTAATTGCGAGTTTATTCATTAAGCGATTAACAACTAGGCCCTTACCCACACTCAGTCAGTCAAAAGCTAATCTACTTACTCTATCAAAAGCCAAAACTTCAGAGAAAGAGAAGCTCTATCGGTTGGCTTTAACTTTCAGGGGAATCCTAAGACTAATTAATCAACTTTGAAATCAAGTCTTGATGGCCACTCCTTCCACTTCACAAAACGAACAATGTCAAAGCAAAACAACACTTATACTCTTTCCATTAGCAAGGGAACTAGTCCAGTGGAAACTATAACCTAGAGCTCAGTCACTTACTCTCAGTTTGATGAAGATGTCAGATAGAATGACGTCATTAAAATTTTAGAGGTGCTGAATCTAGAGGAGGAAAGAACTTAACTACTCAAGCTAAAAATTGAATTTGAAGAGCAATCTGTAGAGGAGGAAAAGAAGGGAAAAAGTTTGAAAAAGTATCACTTTGATTCAAAGACACTGATTAACTCTTGCCTTTGCTCTTCCACTATCTTATCAGTTGGAGGAAGTTAAGTATGTAATGACTTGCTCGTACTAGGCGATAAAAGAGTATCTTGCCAACAGTTTGGAGTTTAATATGACTAGGCGTTGAACAAGTTCAGACTTTACGATCTCTCCAACAATTCTTAAAGCTGTAGAGTCAGACTCTATGAAGGTAATAAGCTCATACTTTTTGAAGGATGCATCATAAGCTTCGGTGGAGTGATTAAATATGTTGCTAGCTATAAAGACAACGGATAAATTTTAGTCCTTACACTTTTGGAGATTGCACAAGAGCCAAAAGAAAGGCCAGATGAGACTATTTAATTAGGCTTCACTCAGCAGCCTATTAGCATAGGCAGAGGGGAAGATAGTTTCATCAAAATTAAGTCACCCTACCTGGGAAGAAATTAAGGAATGATAACTTTCAATGAGGGCTAATCAGGGATGGCAGTTTATCAGCACTCATTCTTAGAACTCGCCAACATTTGTTTATCTTAAAAATCAAAGCCAAAAAGAGAGGAATGAAATCAGTGATGGTCATATTATAGAGGAATTAAATGGCTCAACTAGCTCTGTTGTAATAGAGTTTTCAGATTGGAAAGTAACTCTCTCTGATTATTCGATTGAGTGAGGTGTGATTTTAATTGAATATTAATTTAATTTGTAAAATTAAAAAAAATAATGAAAATTTCTGCAAAAATAGAGCGGGTGCATGGATCACAAGATAGATTTAAGTAGAAGTTATAAACTGCAACCTAGCCTCTCAGAGATTTATAGAGAAGTGGGTCTGTTAAGTACATAATCAGCAATAATGATGCGACTTAATAGATAACTTACATGCAGTAAATGTAAATTTAGGATAAGAGAATCGTTTAATTAATTTACTAATTTTGAACCATTGAGGATCAGCACTTGATGAGTAAACTCAAATCTTTGCAAAACAATCCAAGTATACAACTGTAACCTATTTTGCATCCATAGTTTAAAACTAAAATCCTCGGCCACACTAATGCATCTATAAGTCAATACATGCGACTCCCGAAAGATGCACTTTAATCTATTAAAACAGTGAAAATTCAGAGTGATAGGAAAGAAAATGATTCACAAACTAATTCATCATCAAAGCTTGATTTCAAAGCCAAAAGGCTTTCAGTAGATTAGTCAGATCACATAGATGCAACTACTTTGAAATCTCAACAAGCTATCTTTAAATAAATTTTTGCTTTTTTTATCAACTCTTTCAATTAAAGGAGATTGCAAAAATACTAAGACGTAGCTGTTAAACTACTCTCAGAGAAGGATTACATCTTATCGGATGATTACCTTAATGACGACTCGTATCTAGATTTCAAGAGCAATTATCTGGCAGCGACATTCAACATGTCATCTCCTCCAAATTAAGAGTCAGTTAAGGGCTAAGATGAAATTACAACTTCTAGAACTATCGCCACGAAATAATAAAAGAGCACGGACAAACTTGAGTAATTTAGTGTACAGAGGAAGTATAATATGAGCCAAACTCAAAATAATCGAGATATGGAGTCCCCAAGTCGAAATAAAATTAAAAATCTTCACCTTTCTCAAAGTAAAATCGGTATTAAAAAGTAGGCCAGAATCTTAATGAATGTCAATATTGTTGATTTAGAGGATGGAAATCAAAATTACGATTCTACTTTTAATTAAAAGGAAGACAAAAAGGGGAAGTCTGAAATTGAATCCAACCAAAAGATTGAAGCGTTCTATAATTAAAACTATTGCTAATTTTAGGCAAGAATAGGGGAAAATAGCAGTGTAATTTTTTTGAATTAGAGATAAATAAAATAAGGTTTTAAAGGCAAAATAGAGTAAATAAATTAAAATCAAAACAAACAATCTCCTAATTATAAATAGAATTGTTTTTAGAGCAGAGAAAGAGTGTCATTTATTTTAAAACTTTCATTAAATTTGCATATTTTTTTGATTTGCACTATTCTATCTATACCTGACTAATGCTACAAGAGATATAGCTAGTAAAGCATCTGGCACAGAAGTAGCAAGCCTTTTCCCTTTAATTCATAAGCCCAAGTATAACTATCAAGCTGTTTAGTCCACATAGACTTTTCACGACTAGAGTTCAGAAGGCGAAAAAAATGAAATCCAGGCGTAAAACTCTAGATTCTCGTTTTCCAAACTTAAGGGAGTAAAGAGCTAATCACTTTTAATTCATAAGGTAGACTAAGAATTCGAACCTCAGCCTTTACAAACTTTGAGAAACAGTGTCATTTAGCAAGTTGCCAATCAATAGATTCCTTTGAATCCAGTCTACAATTTAGAAAAGTAGGAGGCAAATATTTTTAGATTTTTAATTAGCAATCAACTAAAAGCTTTAGCTACAGACAAATATTATCCAGAGTTTAAATGAAATTCATGAAAAGAAAGAGAAGAGAAGGCAGATATAGAGAAAAATATATTTAAATTTTACTGTAGGTTAAGATAAGAAGTAAGTTTTATTCATTCAATTAAGCCTAAATAATATGTTCGCCTATTTTTTTTATTTTTTAGAATTTTATAAACTATAAAGCAATTCTCATTGATTTAGAACTCTAATAATTCTTATTTTCTTGGCATCTTTCAAAAACACCTGATTGAGTACCGCTCTAGTAAAAATTTTAGGCAAAAAAGATCTTATGTGAATACCTTTATTTCAAGTGATTACTTCCTTCTTAATTACAAGAATTAGTCAAAATGTTTTTTATTCTTTTCAATAATGAATGTGAAGAACTTAAATAAGTTCAGGCAAAAGATCGCAAATGAAGATAGGAAGCTTCATATACTTGCGAGCAACCTATGTGATAATTTGAAGAGATCTCATATGAGACTCGATATTGACAATTATCAAAATTTGAAGGCCAAAATTTAAGAAGCCATGGTCATTAAGTATGACAAAAAGCCTAAATAAGGAAGACTTTGAATTATTATTTTGCACTATTTAAGTAATTCTAAACTCAATTATAGAAAATTTAAAGAAATAAAAGTAGAGATTAAATAATCCCAGTGCCATAATATAATGAAGGCTTTATCAAATCCAGTTACTCCCCAGAGAAGGCTACAGAACATTTTATATGTTTACTTTATATTTCAAGAGCATTTAAATTGACAGGTCCTAATTGCCCTCAATGGGGGAAAGTTCTTTTATCTCACCTAAGATGTCTCAGTAAAACAGAAGACCTCACCTCCAGCCTTTATTTTTAATTTAGATAGGTCCATTCAAACAACAGAGAGATAAGAAGACAACTAATTTAAAACCCACTCTTTATCCTTTACTTTCTTCTACCTTTTTAATCGGTTATATTGACATCTATAAAGTAAAACTTCATGAGAAAAACTCAATACAAGGAGAAGCAAATTCTCAATATGGAGAGATTTAGAAATGTGGCTGCCAATTCATAGCTCACATACTCCTACTAGAATAAAATCCAAATCATGCGAGATGGAACTCCCCTCATCCAGGGTCGAAGAATTAAGCACTTCTCAAATTTGTTCAGCAAGGAATCAACATTTTACACTGATAACACCAACAACGACAACAAGCAATTGCAAACTGCGACTAATTTTCATAACTTTGTGTAACTTAATCGAAAGTACCCCTAACCATGTTTTGGCAAGGACACCTATAAATACAAGGAGCTGCTTTTCGACAAGAAAATAGGCTTTGACATTTTAGTTCTTTATTTTTACATTCCGATCGTAGTTGGAGAGAAGGATTTGTTTGTAGCTTAAAAAAGTCCTAGATTGCAGTAACAGTCATTTTCCTCCAATAATAGTCCACTTAATAGGACTATCTAGGACATCAGGAGATAAGTCAAGGAGTTGTAATTACCAAAGGCATCAGAAAAAGGAAGTCCTATGGGATTTTCTCAATAGATTCAAAATTTAAACTACTCTCAGCTCTCAAAGAAAGACAAAAACTTAGAATCACTCAGAGAGGATAGTTTGTCTTCACCCCTTAAAGTTTAGAAGAACTCTGTGGTTTTCATTAACAATAGAACTGATTCTTTGGTTTAAAAGAAGAAACCACATAATTTAAAGATAGATGTTTAAAATTTCTACAATTAGCAGCAGACTGCTTAGACTCATTCTAATGAAAATACTCCAAGATTATATAATTAAACTTATCAAACAACGCCAAATGAAAACATAAACCTACTTTCAAAACGAGAGAGCAAAACTAGATTTAAATTGCTAATCTAAAATCCTTAAGAAACTAATTTTATGCTTAAAATTACTTTTAATCAGGCTATAGAATATTCGTATAAACTAATCTTTAAATTTTATAATTTGCTAATTAATTGATTGCTTCCTTAATGATTATTTTCTTAGCTGAATTTAATTTTTTATAGCCTTAATTTAGAGTTACATTTTTTCTTTTTTCTTAAAAATTTCTATTAAATTTTCCAATTCGATATTAGCTTTTTATTCTCCAGGACTTCCATATAGGAAAACTTTATTTCATTAAGGATTAGAGAATTTAATTTAAGAAGGACTCAAGAAGATAGATATCAGTGACTAAAGAGTGCAGCATCAATTGAGATTAATCTTCCTTCAGAACAAGCATTCGCCATCCAAAGGCTCATAGATTCCAAGTTGGCAGGAGTTTAGATAAACTCAGGTCCAAAGAAAATACTTAAAGCAGCACTTAGAAAAGAGATTTGCAAAAGTCTATGTTGATAGGTTGATGGAATACTTTGATTTTAACCAAATCCTCTCTATTAACGAGTTGATTGAAAAATTCAATATCCTTATCTAATTTGGAAAAGAAGAGATCCTCAAGCTGTGCTTGTAAGTTTGGGATATAAATGAGGATGGACTCATCTGTCTCAAAGATTTAATGGACAACTTATAAGTGATTGGAGATGCAGATTTTTTCATTCATAAGGACTTGAATTGCTTAGTGAAGTATATTTTCGGAAGCACAGATAGAGACCTTCAAACTTTAACATACTAAGATATATAAATTTAACTTCATTTATTAATTAATCCATTATAATTAATGAATAACTTATTCTAACTATGAAGATTATGTGAATTACTAGAAGAAAGTATCGAATAAGAGCAGCGCAATCAATATTTTCAAGTGCAAGCAGGGAAAGATCTCAGATCTCATCTACAGAATTTAGCAGAAGAACTCTAATGCTTAAAATCAGTAGAGTATACTTCAAAATTTGGATACTGACTAAAAAGGTTCCAATCTGCAATAGTCCACTCACACTCTCACTTCTCAGAGGTAAACATCGCAGCTTAATTAAAATACCCCGAATCTATAAGATTTTCCCAAACTTAAATCAAATTCTACAAATGATAAAGTCAGCTTCAAATTTTCAAAAATTGCTAATAAAAAAGTGACAGACTTTGGGGTATTTAGAAACAGGAAAAATTCTGTAGAAGTAGGAAATAGCTCTCAGTAATATACCCTCCAGTAAACTTTCCTTAAGAATCAAGAAAAACCTGGGTTCATAAACTACGTTAAAGAGATAGCGAAGAAAAGAGAGGAGAACGAGACTCCTGTGCAACTATTTGGAAAGAGAGTTTAGAAACAGAATGAGACATCAAATGAATAGCAACTTAAAGACCTAACTTTGAGAAATATATTCAATGATTACATGAGGGAAAGCTATTTTAGGGAGAATGAATAAATTAGCGCAAAAAATCTAATACATGATGTTACATTTGAAAATGATGTGCCTTACCTGTTCATAGATCTAATCTTCTACATATTTAGGCAATAAAATCATCTCAGATCCAACTCCAACAGAGTTTAATGAAGAAGGAGATATCATAGAGAAAACTACTCTGTTCGAAGGTCTTGAGAAATAATATCAAAAATTATAGGAATATCATAAGAGGAATAGACTTTCTCTCGTTTAAAATAAGTAATGATTACTTTGCATTGAAAATTTCATTTCTTTTAATAAATCGCAGAGTTAATGCTTTAATTTTTAAGGTTAAGTTAATTTTATCATTATAATATTTCTTATTCAGGAGCTACTCTCATTCTTGTCTCTGTGAATAGTAGTCTTTTAGTTGAGTCTAAGTTCTAAAATAATTAAAGTTTTCATCAAGAATTAAAACTTCTTTCTCATCCTTATCCATTAGAATTATTTGCTAATCTTCGTCATTCTTTTCTTCTTCTTGGCTCTTTTGAATCTTAGAGAATTTAAGAGACTCTTCGCTCTAGTTATCTCCATCTGCCTATTATTCTTTTTCATCTCTGCTCTTTCCTTAATATTCATACCATTATGGTCCAAACTGCTTTGGAATTGCGTCCTCTTCATTTGTCAAGAGAGGGTTTTTAGTGTCGAGACCTGGGAAAACATCTGAGCCAAGTATAGCTGTCATAAACCTCTCATGCGATTGCTTTAGCTCCCTTACTCTCTGAGTAAAATCCTTATCTATCATATAGGTGTAGTAAGCTTTCTGAAGAATTCTGTGTGAAGGTTACCTGGGTGTGGGCTCAGGCAATCCGTATAGTTAGAATGCTTTTGCTCTTATATTCTAGAAATCTATGTTGTGAAGAATGTCTTTCATTTCATTTTTAGTGAGGTATTTCTCAGTTCTGCTCCTCACTATATCGCGAATAGACTTGTAAACTATATGCCTAATTGCTGCAAACACCTTCCCACTAAGCTTTAAGTACAACTCCTTTGTCAGAGTCTCAGGAAAGTCCAAATTGAAATTTGGCTCTTGAAGGTTCTCCCCAAACAATTTCTCATCATTGATGTCTATCAAATTAACTTGACTTGTAACAACTGGATCGTTCAAGTAGAAAGAAATCCAGTCATGAAGAGTCTACTAATCAACCATATACTTCTTAAGAATCTGCTAATGCACTTCCTTTACTTTTATGCTAAGTCTGTCCTTTATCTTTTCTGTTAAGCTCTTAACTAGTTTGGGCCTCGACCTGTAATCTTATTATACAACCTAGAGTGAGTGGTAGTAATGTATGTAGTAAGGGGGTGTACTCTAGTCTCAAGTCCTCTAAAATGTTGAGTAAGGTCTATCTTGAGTACTATTTTTCATCCACATAAAAGGCTGCTTGCTTCTGAGATTTCACAATCACATACAGACCAACTTAAATTTATAATGAATAAATAATTTAAACTAATGATGCCAAGGCTAACCCTCCTACTTTTAGTGCTCCTAAGTACTTATCCATTATTTTTAAAGGCTTAAATTAATATCAATGAGATAAATATGATCTCTAATTTTTAAATGAAGGAAAATCAAATCTAATAATAAAGTTACATTTTTCAAATTAGATTGATTTATATTATGACTTAATTCAAATCAAATAGAATTATCTAAAACCAAATTATTTCAAATCAATACTAAAAACAATTTACTTTTCGGCATATAATAAATAATCACTCCTTTAAGCCTATATTAAAAATTAAATATCATTAAACTCATTTGATGCTCTTATCTAAAATCACAAAAAAGTCCATAAAAGACAAATAATCTCCCTTGATCCGACAAAGCTCCAAGTAATAATTATCTTATGTTTCTTGAATTTCCAATCCTACAATCAGCGGGATATTTAGTTTTAGTTCGCTAGTTGATTAGTTGAATATTAATTCCATTTTACTTTGACTAAGTGTCTCTACTATATCTCCTTCAAGCTTTTTCACGATTTAACTTAATTTTTGCAAGTAGTTTCTGTTTGATTTTGGTATTTTAATGTGCGATTGATACTCACTAAAATGAAAATAAGGTGCCAATCGAAGATAACTAATACATAATTTCAATCTTAAATTATCCTTACCTTAGAGGTTCTTCTGAATCTAGGCATTTTTCTGCTTATGAAGATACTGACTCACTATATGCTTCTTTTTACTTTGAATATTTTAAATGTATTTCATTTCTTATTTCCTCAGCTGTAGAGCCAGTTATTTCAGTAAGGAACTTATGTCTTAGTACCTGATCTATTGAATATCTTTTGGCTTAATCTGGTTCCATCATATTACTTATCAAATCTGACAGGTCTCTCAATTAATATTCTTAACCCGGCTCGATCAATACCTCATGCTTTTTAAGGAATGTGCTTGGATCACTTGCAAACTGTGAGTACTCCTCATTCAGGCCAATTACTTAAAGTTCTTTATTTCTTTCAACAGTTGAATTGAAAGGATGGGATCCGGTTAAAAAATTTACCAATATCACTCCTATTGAAAATACATCAACTTTGTCCAGAGGTGGAGCAATTATTTAATTGAACATTTCCGGTGGAGTGTATGCCTTCGTGCAACTAAGAAATCCTTTCAGAAATTTTCCTGTTGAGCCTTACTTTTATTAATTTTGAGAATTTTCATCATCTTCTTCTTCTTCAAAGTTAAAGTTCATATCTATTGGAGTAGCATATCCAAAGTCAATTATCTTGAGCTGTGCCAAATCATCAGTCATGATTATGTTCCAGGGTTTTAGATCTCTGTGGCAAACATTTCTCTCCACCAAAAACTTTATAGCAGAGCATAATTGCAAGAAATAGGCGATGCTTGTTCTTAAAGAGAAAATCTTTCTGCTTTTTTAATGTGGAAGTAAAGTTCTCCTCCACGAAGTACTTCAAGTAAATCTGAAGGTCAATTTAATCACCATACTTTTAATAGAATAAATTTATGAGAATAGCAAATACTTTCACACTTCCACTTGTCTCTTTTTGTTCTTTGTCATAATAGGATATTATACCGCGCTAAAACACGTTGTGGACTTTAATGATATTTGGATGACCTTGGATCTTGACTATTGATCTCATTTCATTTAAAACTATCTCTCTTTTGTATTCAGTGAGGCTCTCATTTTCAA
The DNA here is from genome assembly GCA_027382625.1 of Tetmemena sp. SeJ-2015. NCBI lineage: Eukaryota > Ciliophora > Spirotrichea > Sporadotrichida > Oxytrichidae > Tetmemena > Tetmemena sp. SeJ-2015. Next base: position 32,994 of record JAJKFJ010021202.1, read on the forward strand.
AGTTAACCTTTACTGCATACTCTCTGCCATCTTATGAATTGATACCCAAAAAGACTGAAGAAAAAGTTCCTTGCCCGATCTTTTTAATCAGCTTGAACTTTATTTCGCATTCCTCAAAGCTGAGTTGTCCTATTTATATTTTTGATTATTGCACGATATTAGAGTCACCATTCACAGACTATTTACTATCTTATTAAGACTTTGAGCATTCATCATTTGAAATTAGCTATTCTTAGGAATGATGATGTTGCTGCTCCTTTAGAATGAGTGTTTGAGTATTTGATTTCTCCATAGATTTGTTTTATTTTAAATTCAATTTGCTTCATAATTTGCAGAGTTAATGATTGATGATTTAGAGATGAAAGATAATTTAATGCTTTGCAATATAAGTGATGAGGTTAAAGAGAAGGCGATGGATTGGCTTAAATTTTAGTTAACATTTAAATAATTGGTTTCAGACTTGACGTCTGATCAACTCTTGTTAGAGATGAACAACCTTCTTCTCACATAAGTTCATGGTTTAACAAATTAATCATCATACAAAATAATATTGATTGAAAGTGCAATTTTAGACTAATTTTAAAGAAAAAAAGTATAAAAATTAAATTTTAATAAATCATATTTATTTAATATTTAAGAAAAATTAATCTTACCCAAAAAATGTAAAAATTGACAAATTTACCATTTTAATTAGCAAATTCAGAACAGAAATATGGAAATTATTAAATTCAATAAATCTAGGGCCTAAATAATAAAAGAGGTTGGTGAGGCTTCTCAAGGAATCTGTGGTATTCTAGGACATCAGACTCGAGGAATAATTTTTTCATTTGCATGAGTTCGTATCCGCAGACGGTATCGATGTCAGGTCTCTTGAGTTGCTGCTGCATAAGAGGAGGGAAGTTATTTTCGCTGAGATATGTACCCGTGCACATGAAGAAGTTCTCCAAGGCGATAACATAGTGCATATTATAGAGGCTTGCTCTTGAATTGCTCCTTGATTTCTTAATTTTCCTTCTTAGAAGGGACCTGGTAGAGGTCGGGTCTATTCCACTCTCCGTAGGGTGTGTTATCCATTATTATATTTCTCTAATTTAATTATAATAATTCACATCACTAAACTAATAAAGCAATACCATTAAATTTTAGTAATCTAAGTGACTTACACTTATAAATAATTGCACAAATTTAACTAATTAACTAACATGAGCGACCAATTTCAGCAGAATGAATTTTCTGCAAGTCAATAGCCCCATTAGAACTAGAATGGTTCATAGTAGTAGTATATTCCAAATTAGAGTAATAGCGCGTTAAATAGTAACCCGCATACCAAGAACAATAGCCACTGGCTGGTGGTTTGATTCAAGGTTAAAGTTAACCCTATCAGTAGCACTATGATCAAAATAGATACTAAAATGATGCAGGCCAACATCATCAATACTAGACCTATAATCAGTACTACAACCCAAATCTCCCATAAAATTATGACTATTCAGGAATGAAACAAAACATCAATCAGCCATCGCAGAATTTCCATAATAACCCTCTGCCATGCACTAGGAAGGGTAATTTCAAGGATATTAAAGCAATCAGCAACTACCGCCTTAAACTCAAAATCATTACCAATCTCAAATTAATACAGCCAATCCCAATGCATTTTATCAGAGAGATGCTGATATGAATGAGACCTCAACACAGCAGTAGATTAATCAAAATGAAGATAATTAAGCTGAAAACTAATAAGAAGATGAATATGATGACGAGTATGATCAAGATAACTATGGAGATGAGGAAGATGATGACGATGATGAGGAAATGGATTTAGTTGCATTTGCTGAAAAACAAAGACAACTAGGACTAATGCAATAAGTGCCAACTACCGGAAAAATTTCGATATCATTTGGAAATCCAGCTCCCCAACCATAGACCTCTATCAAAATTTATTTTCTTTTTACTAAAAATTAATATTTTATTGCCTATTTTATAAATTCAAGCACCTATTTAGATATAGATGGACTAATAAGTCTAAAAGCCCATAGATTAAGAGCAACCTTCCCAAAATTTGGATCAGTAAAATAACAACTATCCAAACTCACAAAGCTTGCCAATATATCAATAGTAGACTCAGGCTCCTTTTAATTAGATCAACTTGGGAAACTAAGATCAACCTTTATCCGAAAAGAGGGATCTGATTAACGAATAAGAAACCTAAGATTAGCTCTACAATCACAACCAACCCTCTGCGTAATAAGATTAGCAGATTTTAGATATGATGCAAGAAGCACAAAAAGAATTATTTTTTTAAAAGATCAAGTTACCTCTAAAATGGAAGGTATCGAGCATAATTTCCAACAAATTAACCAGGAACAACTTATTTAGCCACCTGCTTATGAAGCATAAATTTAATTTCCCCACGCTTAAAACTTTTAGATGAAAGAAGAGATGTAGTAGCAAGACTAGCCAATCTTAAATTAGTAGCAACCCCTTTAAGATTAGTTAATCAAAGAGCCTATGAATGATGAATTGTAAATGAACTAAAGTCAAAAGCCCAAAAAGAGTAAGGAGTCAAAGAAGAAAAACGAAAAGAAAAAAAAGAAGAAGAAGGGCTCCGCTTTGCTCACAGATTTTTACAAACTAAAAAAGACAAATCTGACTGTTGAAATTGATAACATCGATCACAAGATGAGAGCGTAGACTCTATTTACTTTCTCACTCATCGATGAAGATTAGGAATAATAACTCAATTTTATGCTTATATAGATTTCTTCCTGAAAAAGTAGAATTAGTTTGAGGAGTTCAAGAAAGTGAGCATCGATCTCAAACTTCACGCAAAACAGATGGTCATCGTTAATGTTTTGAGAATCTAAGACGATGATGAGGAGGTGAAGAGTAAAAGTAAAAGCTCCCTCTGCTCTTTGATTATGGCTAGCCCTCTGATTAGGCAGCATTCTAATAAAATGCTTTTGGAAATCTAAACAGAGACTTATACACTTTCGAGTCAAGAGAGACAGAAATATGCATCATTCTTTTTTTAAATATACGATGCTCAATAGATCAACCCTCAACTAGAGATTAAAAAAATTCTGCAACTTAAACTATAAAATTTTATTTATAATTTTAAATAAATAAAAATATCTCAAAAAAATAAATGACTCTAGAATTTAAAAAAGAAATTTTTAACTGATTAATTTAAAATTCATTCACTTACTATTTTAAAATATGAATCTTATCTGCATAATATAAAATGTTTAATCCTTCAAAAGGAGTACTTGATAACTAATTCCATGGCAATTGATTAAAAGGTTGCTGGAAAATGGAAGAAAGGAATTTCGACTTGTCAATTAAGGGGATTAAAAGTGTCCAGACAGAAATTTGTTTATCATCAAATTTACCAAAATATACAAGATAAATGAACTAAGCCTTTATTAGCTTAAGGAGCTACAGCTCTATTCACATCCATCTCAAAGCATGATATATTTGGAGCTCATAAAACCTACGAAAAACATATCTATAATATAGTTACCTAAATCTATTAAAATATTCTTCATTCTTAGGTTAATCTAAAGATGAAATTATATATTAGGGATTTACCAAAAATATTAAAGCCTAACCCTTTTCTTTATCCTTAAACTCAGTTTTCATCCAAACTATTCCTGAAATAATCCAGAAAGCAAAGTCTAGATTTCTAAGGGGCTTAAATATTTTTGATGAAAGATTTTGTTTTAGGAACTAACTGAAAAAGGGAAATTTAACCTTAAAAAATCCTTACTTTATTTAATTGAAATTGATTTTTTTCCAAGGTATTCCGAAATAATCCGAAAGGATTGGTCTTTTCAAGGCGGGGGCTTCAAAATTTTAAGATTGAGTGCGGAAATTTTTTCTGCAGAAACTAACTAGAAAACAGGAATTTAACTTACAAGAATATTGCTTCTTCAATTGCATTCGATTTCTTCGGAGGCAAGGTATTCGAGAATAGTGAAGGATTGGTGGTATTAGCAAGGCTGAATTAATCATTGGGAAAATTTTAAAAGTTTTATGGGGTTTTTTCCAAGATTTCTTTTTGAAAAAAGAATTTTTATGTAGATGAACCCTTTAAAAACCCCATTTTTTTGGTACCCCACCCAAAAAAATTATCTTTTTTTCTCAAAAATCTTTTAAATTTTAAAAATAAAAATCTTCAAACAAGTTTGTGGATTCAAGCTTAAGCAGTTCTATGAGAACTGGATCTATGCAACTTCTTGTCCAAAGCTCACAGCATCATTCAATTATAACAAGAAGAACAACTCACTAGACCTGAGCATTTCATAATCTTCAGCTGTGAAGAAGTATTTCACTTATAAGAGTTTCACGAAGAACCTAATTGACTTGGAAAAGATATTCTCGATCCCATCTTTCAGTTTCAAGGACATTAAATCTCAATGGCGAGCAAAATCAGACTATAGATTCTTTCTTTGTGGAGCTTAACAGATCAGCAATTAGATATTTCACTGGTGAAGTGAATGTAATGATTTACTTGACAGATGGCGCTGAGATCTAAACTCAGCAATAAAAGATGAGCTTGAAATACGGCAAGAGTCAAGTGAGTGTAAACATCCCTCTTCAATGTAAAGTAAAGAAGACCATTCAAAACAAAAAGAAGGAGTATGAAAATATGCTGATGTTTGATCAAGAAATGCATGAGCACGATGATGAGAGAGATGATCATGGGCATGGTGCATCAGGACATGGTGATAATCATCACATTATCGACAATATGCAGTGGAAATTTGGACTCAACGATTTCGAACTTGAAGAGTATCCCTACGGCACTAAGAACTTATTTGACGTTAAGAACTTAGAATCACCAGTACTATGGATTAGAGTTGATCCCGATATGGAGTTCATAAGGAAAGTTAAGGTGGTCTAGGATTAGAACAACTGGCTGTTTTAATTACTTTAAGAGAAAGATATCATCGGATAGATAGAGGCGATTAATGCTCTATAGAAGCTAAACTCTGAGTTAGTGTATGAGATCTTGAAATCAGTGAGCACAAATGAAAGCTACTTCTTTAAGGTTAGAAAGTACGCAATCAGAAACCTTCAGTAGATGTAGACTTCTCAATTCAATAAGTACCTCTCTCATGAAAAATTCCTTATCAAGATATTCAATCAAAGAAATTTCGACAAGTCCATTGGCTTCTACAAGTCTAATGATTTCACAAAAGTGCTTGAGTATTACGTAGATAAAGCTCTTCTCAAGGTGTTGTCTAAATGTAAGGAGAGTGGATTTGAGCTCAAAGAAGAGATCAAGGAATATTTAGCCAGTCAACAGAAGCAAAGTCAAAATCTCAATAACTAGCCTGCTCCTGCTACAAATGAACCTAATGCTTCATCAGGCTCGATCTCTATTATATTTCAATTGAGACAAAATGTCAAAGTTTAATTAAAAAGATATTTAGCATAAAAATAGCTATTTCAAATAGTTTCCATGATCTTCAGGTTTGTTTTTATTAAATTAGTTCACATCTTATACTCTATTTTTTACTAAGTACATTTTTGGGGCAAGCTTCGAAATTTAGATTTGAATTTAATTGATGTTATAATGTTTAAACAAATGAGGTACAGCTAAAGAAGTAAAACAAAAATTAGAAGTACCTGGAGAAGTATCTAGCTATTTCCTCAGAGCAGATAGCTACTCTGCTCATGAGATTGCTGAAAGAGAACGACAACTCTGAAAATCCCTTCGATGATAGTTACTATTTGAAGTTAATTCTCAAGTCCTTGGGCAACTTAGATTGCTTTAAGCTGCTTCCCGAGATAGCTACAGAGATCTACAGATAATTTAAGCTGGACTATATTGGCAAATTTTCTCCTCAGTTCTCAATCACTAAAGGGTCGATCGCTGGCTACTTCAAACTCAGGAAGCAGATTTACTTGTTCAGGAAAGAGAAAGTTAAGAATATAAATGCTCAGCTTGAAAACATAGACTGGTTCGATGATCAAATAGACTTTGCTGAGAGATAGAGTCTAGAATAGATGGAGAGTGATATAGAGACGATGATGCAAAATGAGCTGTGGCCATATGAAGCTAGAGCCTTCGTTGAGTACTAAAATGTCAAGCATGATTTCCTATATAGAGGCAATCATTTCCTGGTAAGATAAATGTGTTACTAAACTCTTATAGAAAGCTTTGTACATTCAACTCAAGAAATGCGAGAGCTACATCTAAATGAATCAGTTCCAAAATGCAGTTATTGCTGTTCACATCTATTTTTGTGATCATTAAATTGATATATCATGAATAAAATAAGTAATAGCTTAGTAAAGCAGATGGCTTTATTTTTGGAGAAGTATCAGGAGAGACTAGAATTCTTATTTAAATTTGTATTCAGAGAGTGCTATTTGAAGAATGAAAAAGTGGAGGGAGTGTTTAAGTTCATGTGGAAAATGCTGTTGCTTCCTTTCAACTACTTGAATTGCGAATTCACCTACTGGATTAAGAGAGTCTACTATTGAAAAAATATGTACTCTAATTTGAAATTAGTATGTTAGTTTTAGTTAGTACTTCATCTATGGAATAGAACCTCCTCCATTCTAGAAAGAGTTGCTCTCAAAGCAGGGACCAAGTGATAGCAGCATCAAAATTCAAGAGGTAGAATATGAGGAAGCCTGGTCTAAAGTAGAGGACTAGTTGCAAGATTAGAACCCAGTCATTCAACAATAAAGGGACGAGAAGAACAAGCACCTCAAGTAAATGCTTGCGAATAAAGAAGCACAGTTGAACAACCAATCTTCTTTCCCAATTATCATTCCAAACTCAAAGCAGCCTCACTCAAGCGGAGTCACTCTCAGTTTCTAAGCCGCATACCCGCCTCCACCTGTACCAGGAGCTGGATACACCAACAACAGAGACTCCAAAATTCTCATTCCTCAAAACAACTCAGGATCAATAAAAATTGATAGCTATATCCATTTAAAGATAATTATGAGGATTCTAAGAGGAATTATAGCCCCTTACTTCCGAGAACAAGCTCAAAATAGTGCTCAATTCAATTTAAGCAGAAAGTTTTCATACAATAAATAAAGTTAAAAAAACGAGTTAAATAAATTAATGCTATGATTATATATAAACTGAAAGCTTTAATCTCGATTTATAATTTATTTCGTAATATTGTGAATTAATTTGATCATATTTCAATTTAAGTTAGAGCTAACTGTGGAATTAGTTTATTCCATAATAGCCTGTTGAGAAAAGCATAAAGATAAGTCTTGGTGGATCAGCAGTGGACCCATTCAAGCAGACTGCACCTACAAGCATATAATTTCAGCTTTTTTAAAGTATCTAGATTCCAAACTTCAATCAGCAAATGAGTTAGTAAATTTAGTAATAGCAAGATGAATAAGAGCAGAAGATCTAGCTTATGCAATCCATTCAAAACTAGATACTTCCAAGTAATAGTAACTACTCGGCAAATGAGGACTAACAAAATTAAGACGATGATTAGGAATCTATCTATGATGAATTTGCGGAGATCAAGTTCCTTGACACTCCTTGGTGTTTATTATTTTTGGATGCAGGCTGCTTGGGACATACTGGGAGTACTTTGGTATCACGAGGAAGCGGGAGATTTCTTGAGGCCTGTCTCTGAGGAAGACCTAGGAGATTTTTTCGAGGATTATCAGAGACAAATCCCAATCCCTATGGATTTAGGCACAGTCAAACTCAAGATGATCGAAAGAATCTACAGCAACTATCGTTTTTGAATTTAACTTCCAAGAGTTCAAGAAGGATGTGTTCCTCGTATTCAAGAACTGCCAAAAGTTTAACCATGAAGAGAGTGAGATTCATCAAATAGCTATTGGTTTATTTTTTAGCAACCAGACTCGAAAACCTGTTCAAACAGAAACTCAGAGGGGCGAGATAGTTTGATATAGCTCCTTCGTCATACCTCAGAGTTAATTGAAAAATCATCACAAGGATATAATTAATTAGATATTGATTCAAGTTTTAACATATTCTCTTTTTTGGCGGGTTAATTTAGAGGATTAGGTGAGCATTGGGTCACTAAATTACTAAGTGAAAGTTGCTTCAATAAGATTACACTTATATATTAATATACTCCTAAAATTAATTGCATTCAGATTAAATAATCCAAAATCTAGATTATATTAAATTGAATTTGCTTTTAATTTGAGGTAAATTCTGCAAAACTAGATTGATAAAGTAATGAAAAGTTATTATATAATTTTGCGTAACCAATTCGAAGAATTAATGTTTGTTCTTTTATTTGAAATTAGCAAATTAATATTCTCATCATTAAAATGAGACTTTAACAATAATGGAATCCACTGGAGAATCTCAAGAGAAAGTAGTAGCACAAGAGCAGGTGACTGATGCATCTAATGCACAGGCTGCAACTCAAGAAGAGTTGAAGGACGAGGATCTAGTAACAGCTTTCAAAATCGAAGCAGCTACAAACAAAGGTATTGACTATGAAAAGCTGCTCGTCAAGTTCGGTTGCGCAGCAATGAATGAAGACCTCAAGTCAAAGATAGAGCGCCTCACTGGCACAAAGCCCCACCGCTTCATTAGAAGAGACATCTTCTACAGTCACAGAGACCTTGACATTATTCTCGATAGATACGACCAGGGCAAGCTGTTCTATCTTTACACTGGAAGAGGTCCCTCCGCCGAGGCACTTCACATGGGTCACGCCATTCCATTCATCATGAACAAGTATCTCCAAGATGCATTTGATGTCCCCCTAGTCATTCAAATCACTGATGACGAAAAGTACATCAATCCATATTAATGTTTTAAGTACCTTTACAGACCTGAACTAGAGTTAGAGCAAGTGCAAAAGATGGCCATCAGCAACATTAAGGACATCATCGCTTTCGGATTTGACCCTGAAAAGACTTTCATCTTCAGAGATATTGACTATATTGGTCACCTGTATCCTAACACTCTTAGAGTTCAAAAGGCTGTGACTCTCAGTCAAATGAAGGGCATCTTCGGTTTTGTAGATTCTGACAACGTTGGTAAGTACGCATACCCTCCTATTCAGTGCGTGCCATCATTCTGCAACACATTCCCCCATATCATTTATTTATCTTTGGTAAGCGCAAGGATATTCCTTCTTTGATCCCATGCGCCATCGACTAGGACCCCTACTTCAGAATGACCAGAGAAGTGGCAGCAAAGCTAAAGTACCAGAAGACTGCCTGCTTCTACTCTATCTTTTTCCCAGCTCTCTAGGGCCTAAAGACCAAAATGGCTTCTAGTGTGGGAACTAGCTCTATCCTACTGACTGACTCTGCAGCTGATGTGAGGAAGAAGATCAACAAGTATGCTTACTCTGGCGGTGGAGAGACAGTAGAAGAGCACAGGAAGAATAAGTCAATTTAATTTTACTTTAGAATGGTGCTAACTTGGAAATCGATGTGCCCTATCAGTGGTTGAAGTTCTTCTTGGAGGATGATGACAAGTTAGAGGAAATTAGAGAGAAATACGGTAAAGGAGAGATGCTGACTGGTGAGGTGAAAGAAGTGCTGATCCAATGCGTTACCTAGTTCTTGAAGGAGTTCCAAGAGAGAAGAAAGAAGGTCACAGATGAGGATGTTCAGAAATTCATGGAGATCAGAAAGATCAACCCTGTTCCTAAAAAGTTCGAAGAGGCCAGGAAAGCCAAGGAAGAGGCTGAGAGAATCGCAAAGGAAGAAGCTGAAAAAGCTGCAAAGGAGCAAGCTGAATAATAGCAATTAAACCCCATTAAATATCAAATTATAATATAGATAAGGTATTATTTAAATTATTGAGAATATATAAATTCTCCTTTTTGAAGAATTAGTTTAAAGACAGTTGGTTTTTGAGTATGGGTTTTGAATGAGTTAATTATATTTTTCTATCTTTATAAGATTTGTAAAAACTAGATCTCTTCAAGGATAAGTAAAACATTTATAATATAAGTTTATTAAAATTGTTCTAATCATTCATATAGATTTTTCCTAGAGCCCTATTCTTTTCTATATGGATTCTGAAGTACTCTATCAGCAATAAACTACTTATCTCTAATGTTAGGATCCATTCTTTGAGGGATATAGTTTGCCATCCTCTAATGCTAGAATAATATAATTCACTAGAAGTCTCTATTGAATTCATGGGTGACTCTGTCCAGTTCATTACTCTGATAACCTGTATCATTCTTGTTCAGACTAAATTCAATGACCCTTGAATTAGTATCCCTACTCAGGATGCCTATGTTGCTCTGATCATTGACCAGAATGTTTGGACTAGGGAAATCACTAAACACTTTATTGCCTTGATAATACCCGTGTCTATCATCTGAGCGATCTTTTTCCGCACTCTCAAACGATTTGCCTTCCTAGTATAGTGCTTAGTAGTGAGATAGTGATTTAGAGGAGCACTAGGGCATCACTTTTTAAACTGAGTCAGAGTAGTTAGCATCTCTCAAGTTCGCATGCTTCCTATCTTAGTCGTTGTAAGAGACTTATGCTTCTCTCTTTTACTATTGTTGTTACTGTTGGTAAGTATTCTTTTGTACTCCATACTCATATGGCTGGTTGTAGTGATGGTCTAAAGTATTCTGAGCAAAGATGTTTTCCTTTTGATCATAGACCTGAGAACTAAAGTCTCTATCTGAAACTGAGGGATATTTTTGCAGCTGCTTGTAAGTTTCTTCTTCATTCTTGTATAGTTTTTGAGGTTGTATACTTTCATTATGGAAAGAAGTCTACTTCTAAGAGTGATCTTACCTTCGCTGTTATGAATTAACGTCAAATGAGACTTTATTTTGGCTCTTTTCTTTCACTGGAAGCTGAGTTTACCTTGAATTATACGCTCTAGTCTCTGGCTTCAAATTTAATAAAAAAGCTGTTGCTTATCAAAAATCAAAGATAAAATTCAATATAGGATTATCCGAATCAACAACCATCTTTTATTTTTCATTAAATCAAGAGTATTTTGATGACTTTTAATTAAATTTGATATAGGTAGGCTTTGAGGTATTTTTAGATTGCATATCAACTTCTTTTGTTTGTTTGTGCTGTTTTTAAAAGTAGCCATTTGAGTAGAGGGAGTAGAAGAGTCTTGAGTATTTATCTGTGTGCTCTTCTTATATGTCAACTAAAGCCTCCACCTATGTAATCTTGTTGCTACAATAAAAATATACTTAGATGATATTTAAATATGCTTAAGTTAACGGAGAATCTATAAAGCAATGTAGATAAGCTTTTGAGTTCACTCATTTAGTCAATGGATAGCTTCTAATCTGCTTCAGCAATAACTATTGTTGAGTTGCCCCCTTCTTCTTAATCGTGCTAAATATCAACCTGCACGTCTTTATTCTTATTACAATAATTTAAAAGTGTACTATAAATACAAATTATTACTCTGAAGGTTTTACAGGAAATACTGAATCATCTTGTTTTCCTTCTTTTGAACCAACTTAATTAACCTTGCCTGTACTTTTAGAAGATTGTCTCTTATTCAAATCAAATACAAAATATTTGTGGGAGGTACTCCTAGTTTTACTTGGATATGGCATTAAAGTATCCATAACACACTCAATATGAATATGGCAAGTTCAATGTAGTCAAGTGACATTTAAAGAAACTTAAATAGCTCACTGCTTGGCTAGTACTAGACAGTGGTAGAGCTAGCTAAGTCAATACACGTTTGGAAGATATTGGCTCCAGAGATTGCGTCCTCGTAAGCATAGATTATAGCCTCCTCTATCAACTAAGAGAGCAGCTCCACTGATTGCTGTTCAAGCTATTCCGCAAATACAGCTTGATCATCACTCATTAGAACGAATAACTTTAGCAAGTTATATTGAAACTGGCCTGAGCGAGAGGAAATTTATTCAAATCCATATTCTGCATTGCAGTACTTCTTCAACACGTTCATTAACTTTTGTCCGAAGTTGTGTTTCCTTCTCAGTTAACTTATCGTCTCTTACAAAATAAAAAATACTCTTTAGACTTGTTAGACAGCTGCGAGAGAATGGCAGACACTCTGTTGATGTCATTGGACTCTGTGAGTTGGAATAAACACATTCTTGTGGAGAAGGGTTTCTCGGCTCCTTGACCAGTTTTAACATCTCCAGTATCATTCAGTAGCTGCTCTGATTGAAGTGTCATATTTCCTTCTGTTTTCAAAGTGTTATCTAAATCTCCAATCAACTCATTCTCCTTTCTTTAACTCGCTTGTTATACTTTATCCAGTATCTCTTGAGCTTACTGTATATAAATAAATTTGAACACATAATGAATCCTAATTTTTAGACTATCTACATATTATTAATTTTACTGTAAAAAATTATGAGTTCGATCATATCCATGGTATATTTAATCTATTAAATTGAGCTAAGATTTTGTTGGAGGTGAGAGCAGTGAAGTCATTTTTATTGATTATCCTTAGAAGAATATCTTGTGTGGCTATATTTTTGACCTGAAACCAGTTATTGACCTATGAGTTGATTATTTCAAGACAAGAGTTGATGGATCTCTAGTCACTTGTTTTCTCTGCAAAGGAGAGGGTATGCCACGCATCCTCAAACTCGTCAGCTGTAAGGTATCTATCTTCCTCTTTTATCGACATCAGACATGATAGCTGGCGCCTGAGCTCTTCAGATTGCTGCAAAGGGATGTTCAAATAAATCGTGAATTTATATTCAATATCATTTTAATATGATGGATGAAATTTGGGCGACAAGAGTCTAAATTCTCTTAGCTGATAAACACCTTAGAAGGAAAATTCTCTTTCAAAATGTTAAGCACTTCCCAAGCAATGGCAGCAAACTTTTTGTCTTCTGGTGAAAGACTGTAGCCAGTGTGCAGTCTGAAAAAGCAAGAGTGCAGATAATTTGAATTCAAAGGAAGGCAAACTTGATCCGAAGAACTGCCACTTGCCGCTTGAAAGACTAAGAATCTGTTATTCTGAACCCTATTTCAAAAGTTACTCCTTAAATAACTGGCTTACTATATGTGCAGATCTTGCTAGTGTGTTGTCAAATACTATAGCACTTCATTAAGTACAGAGTCATATCGCTTTTGATTTAGGATTGGGAATATCAGTGTCAACCCAATATAGATGGATGCATAGCTATTGGAGCTCATTTCCACAAACTTTCAACTATTTTAATTTAAATTTGCTCTCTATCGTTAAATTTGAATTATGAAATGATGTATTTTTAAAATGGAATTCAATCCCTCAAGCAAAGGCATCTCAGCCAAGATGAATCAATACAGCTTTTATCAGAACGAAAATCCAAGCAGAACTTTCTAGAGCAGCAGTATGTAGAACTCCAATCCGTTTAAAACCCGCATCTAAGAGAATTTAAACTACGTGATTATCCAATCTACAACTTCGCCTGTTCCAGATCCCTCCAATTCTTCTAGCTCTAATTCTTATGGATAGCAGCACTTTAACTAAACTGGGTCAGACTAGAGCAATTTTTAAAATCAAGAAAGCTAAGCTATGGATTCCTTCAGAAGGTTTGACTAGTATGAGCAAAGAACTTCAAATAGATAATTGAGCACAGAGGAGAGCAAGTAACTAAGAGATAACTCAAGTGGATAGGTAATTGATCTCTAGCATATGTAGCCATACTAACCAATCCAGAATCAGTATAATAAATTTGCTTCATAAATGGACCAAGAAGATAAAAATAGCTCTTCACGCAGATTCTCAAAGCAAAATCCGTCTTAAAGATCTGAGAGAGACTAAAGATAAGATGGAGGAAATGCTGATCTGTAAATAAGGCAGATAAGATAAGAAAGTAACCTTCTTTAAGATTAAATGGATAGAAGAGGATTCGATAGCACATTTGAAGATTTGAATGGCCTTGCATCTGATTTACAACAAATCAACTATGAGAGGCGAATGGAAATGTATGATCCATAAGTAGCTAAAGACTCCATTAATTTTCGGGAATAAAATCCCAATGGCTAAGATGGAGATGACTAAGAAGAATACTAGTAAAATGAAGAGGAGGAGGAGGAAAACCCAAGAGATCAAGAGTAATCACCCGCACAGAATGAAGATGAAAATCGAGAAGAATATGGAGAAGAGGAAGAGGTTGTAGAAAGCGATTATCAGTAAGTCATTGAGTAATTACTAGAAGATTAGATTAGATAAGATTAGATTAGATTAGCAGAATTAAGCACCCCGCTAGAGTATAGGCTTTTATATCACCCACTTAACACGATCATAACTAGTGTGACCTTATGCTACGTGCTAACCCATGACGTCATTTAATCTGTGTGACGCACCGCTCTCATTCAGGGACCAGATAGAATCTATATGTGGACTTGTCTTCCAACACCTCCGTTGGCACACACTCCGAGGTACTGAATCCGCCGGAATACCCACAGCGCGAAAAAAAACCTATTGCACCGCGCTGGTCAGACTGGCTGAAGATAAAAAAGCACACATGTGATCCTTACCTAATTACTAGAAGATAATACAACACTCAACTAGAATCTGCACAAGGTCACTCAAAAGCTTCAAAAGACAGAGCATCAGCTGGAGAAGGCAAAGAAATGGATTTAAGAGTTAGGAGCCATGAAGGAAGATATAGCTGAGCTTAGAAAGTCAGCAGAGGTAACCACTCCCACAAGTACGCAGCAAGAGCTTATAGGAAGTTTAAGTTTAACTAATTGAATAGTTTGAGAGTAGAGAATGATAATCTCAAGCTCAAAATAAGAGAGCTTGAGAGTCAAATCACAGAGTAAAGAAGAAACGAAGATCAATCTGTGTTAATGGAAAGACTTAGCTTTGAAAGGAAGTACGATGAAATGTAAAGAGATAACCAAGAGCAAGTGAGGGAGTATGCAGCCATAATTTCCTAAATGAAGATGCTTGAGACTGAGCTACTAAGATAAAAAGAGGATATTGATGCCAAAACTTTAATAAAATTAGCATTTTTTTATAAACTAGACTGATAGTTGACTATGAGAGTGCTTTAGAAAAGATAAAGCATGAGAAGAATAGCTCTCGAGAAAGGTTTCAAGATTCTTTCTAAAGAGAGACATCCACTCATTTTATGAACACTTATTAAATATACTTATCAGTTTTAAATACATTTTTATGGACTAGAACACCAGTCTGAAGCCTGATTCTACTCTAGTAAATATGGAGTATAACTTGATATAAAGTAGAGATAATATAAAGCTTGGCCAGTAGAATGACTATGTGTCACTAAGGAACAAAAGCTTCTCAGGTGAGAAGGCTAATCGAAAATCTATAAATCTGTATGACCAAGATCAAGCGGAATATGAGGATTATAATTCTAATTCCTCAAATTAAAGCAGTGATTTTCTCAACTTAAAAATTCTTAATAGAATTTTTACATTAAATTTTACTACTTTTAATTGTTTTTATCTTGAACTTTTAATGTATAATAAAATTTAAGTCTTAGGGAGATTTATATTTTTGAATGGATATTAATGGATTATAAAAAAGCGAGAAAGTAGCTATAAGAGCAAAATAAGCAGCCTGTAAGAGAAGATAGAATTAAGCAGACCCCATACACTGCGTATCAGAACCAATTAACTAAATTGATAAGATTATTTGCATTTTATTGAGATAGCCAGGAAAGGAAAACCAAAGAGTAGAAAATGACCTAAGTAGAGAGATAATCAAACTTGTAAATCCTCCACCCGCTCCCAAAGAACCAGAATTGGAAATGCTGAAGACTAGGTGCATGACTTTGGAAAAATATTGCAGAGATTTGATTGAGACTAACAAGGTGCTCGACTGTGAAAATAGAATTGCAATAGCCCAGCTTATCAACCTCACAGATCTCTCGCAACTCAATAATTTAACCGATGCCATTTAACTAGTAGCTACTGCTGGAAAGATCTACGAGTCCAAAAACTTGCAACAATCACAAATTATTGCAATATGCACTCTTTTTCTTTTTTTTCTTTTAAGGAGGTTTAGAAATTAATTTGTCATCTCATTAAGCTATTTATCACTTGCTAACTCATCAAAGTTTGCTAGTAATTTATTTAGGCTTATTTGAATTATAGATTCAATTTTTCTTATTCTCTGAACAATTAATCTTAAAAGAAAAACTAAATCAAATAAATGGCATTCCGATTCTCTACTTAATATATTTACATTTAATTTAGCCATTTAAAATTATTTCTTATTTGAGGATAAGTAGCAAGCTCATACTAGAAGACCCTCAATCGGCAGAGTGTAAAATAAAAATTAAAAACTTCAGCAGCAGCCAATTGTGAAGCCAAAAGGAACACTATAAAAAGGTTAAGTGGCTAATAAGAGTATAGATTTAAAGTAGAACCAAACACAGGTATAAAAATAAAGCACTCAACAACACTAAGACTCTATGCCTAATACTAATACTGCCATTCTTATTTTTTTCCTAAAGAGCTTAAGGCCAAGTTTGTTATTTATAGAAAATAATTTAAAATAAAAAAATAATTGCGAGTCTATAATGCTTATAAGTAAATTGGCAAAATCTTTCGAGTTATCTTTAATTTAGAATAATTGAGGAGAAATATTTCTCTTATGAAAATTCTAATATCGAATTTTAAAGGAAGCAGCTTATGATAAATTATGATTCATGTTCATAATAATTGATGAATAATCTTTCGTAGACTGAGAGCTAAGAAATAATAATTCCTTAGAGTTCCAAAAATTAGAGTGTGAGAAATATCGTCTTTGAAGGCTCTACTTTATTCTAGAATCTGGAGTCTAGAAAATCGTCTCAACCACAAGCAAGAAATCTACAAGGCTTGACTTAGAATCAATCCTAGAACTAGTCCTCTTTTATTTTGTTAATCTTAGAGTTAAAGCAAGACCAACCAAGATATTTAGTTGACCACAAGAGAGTTCGATCCAAAGCTTAATCTAGCGTAATATTATAAATAAGCATTAAACTTACCTCAGATTAATTTTGTTAAAAATAGTATTTATCCTTAGATTTGTTCAGTTTATTTTGAGAGTGAGTGAATTAAATGACATCCAAAAATAGGAAATGAATTTCATTTAAATAAGGTAATTTATAGCAAACTGAAGATGAAGCAACTTAATTCTTTGAATACGTAATTTGTTGCTTTTGTGTAGTATTTGATTAGCTGATTTTAATAGAATGAATGAATTGAACTACCAATTGCAGCATTAGGGGTACAACTTAAAGATACAGCACTATCAGGGTAATCACTACTTCATCAACAACGACCCTAATAAGTGCTTCCTCTTCAAACTTGATGAACTTACTCACACTATCATGAGTAACCATTTATTCTAATTCATCTTATTATATAGTTCTCCCAAATCAGGAAGGACCTCCTTATATTAATATGTAAATTATTGTAATTATATCACTTATACTAAGGTATAAAATGATACCTTTTTTCTTTCTATGGAAAAATACTTAATAGAACTTCTAATTATAGTTTTCATTCTTTAAAATTAAAAATTTTGAATCATCCACTCTTTTTTCCTTTCTTATAATGGTAGTTTAACTCTTCTTTATATACATTTCATTTGCATGCAAATAATGTTTTCATACTTTCAAAGGAAGTTCAAGTGAAAACAAGTTTAATTAATATATTTTCCTTATTTTTTAACCTCCTAGGAGTGACAGAGACCTCTCAACTTTATTTAAGAATGCCCAAAATTAATAAATGCAAGACTTCATTCAATTCCTAGGAGAATAAGGATACCTTGAAAATAAGATTGATTATTGAACTTATTAAATATGAAGAATTTCATTATAAACCAAATCTTCATTCTGTATTCAAGAGTCTAATAAATTTAGAGCTTTGATCTTAATAAATTATAATACTTTATTACAAAATGGCAAGCAACATTACCGAAATACAAACTTATAATCCTCGCAAGCTGGGTCCTCTTGATGAGAAGTTGCGCAAGCTTGTTGACACCCAATACGAGTTCTGCAACTACAAATGCGTTGAGAAGGGATCCCTCAACATGGTGCCCTGCAGAGATGCATGCGTCCGCAACGTTATTGTCCCCTTCCGCTTCCTGAATCACATGGGTCGCGACCAAGAGGACAACCTCTATAAGAAATGCCTTGCAGATAAGTTCCCTAACATCAAGCAAGAAGACTACCTCACATGCACTCATCAAATTCAAAGAGATAGAGTCAAGTCAATCGGAATGCAGTTTGCAAACATCTCTGAAAAGATTCTCAACGACTTGCACTGAGCAACAATCTCCCTCCTCAAGAAGAGTTGAGTCGCATATTTTAAGAATAATAAAACCTCTACAGTGGATATAAGCTGTGTTTGCAAACTAGAGAAGCATGCTTAAATTGATAAAATTCATCCAAATGAAAAGAGAGTGTGATTCCCTTGCTTGCAATTTCTTAGGAGACTCCACTGGTTCTCATTTACTATACCTTTGCACTTTTTAAGCTGATTTAAAGCTGTAATATGCATGGTAGTGTAGTATTGAGAATTTATTTAAACAAATATTTCGATTCTATACTTACTCAAGAGGTAGATGTAAATGAAGAGCTTAAAATTTATTAACTGCTGGTTTTGAAAATAACTAATATTAATTTAACGATCACCTTATTAATGAGAATGTTTGAGTGTGTATATGTGGTGAGCGTGAAATATTCATACTCGTTTAGATTAAGGTAGTGGAGAATTATAGTGTGTGCTGTAATTTATAACTTATTATCCTTTCCAAAGGCAGCTCACGGTATCAGATTAAGCGTATTAAGTGAAACGGTACATTTCCTTATAATTAATTGCAGACTCAAATAATGGCAGCAGCGCATCAGTTATACTCTCTCGGTCTTGAGTTATAACTCTGCCTCGCATTGAACGCTGGAGTCATACGCTCTCTGTCAACATCTATAATTTAAAATTCTATCGCTATTAAAGTAAAAAGTTTGATTATAGTCTCTCGGTTGACTACTTATGATGAGTATAATTACCATCCTCTTAAAAGATGTACCATATAGAAGCGATAGGTGTATAAAATGTTAGAGGGGAATTTAGAAGACTACCTGAGAGGGTTGCTGAAGTCAATCTTGCTCCTTTGGATTGTTTGATATTAGGAATTATTATGATTGTAATTTTAAATATTGAGCGAGTTGTTATGGCTTGAAGTACTGCTTTCACCTATTGATCCAGTCATACCTCCCACCTCATGAGAGAAACTTTGTCTCGCATCGTTTGAAGAACTTCTCTAGTTCGAAGGAGCAGGCTGCTTCGAGATAACGAAAGTTTACTCGAATTTAGAGCTGTCCATCTGGAGCATGCGGTTATAAGTATATTTAAGTGAGTATACCTATAATTAACTGTAGCTGAAACGTTTTGAACTTTAAAAGTCTGTCTCTAAATAACTTTAAGCTAGTGCTTATTCATGCGGAAGCAGTTTGGCATTTATTTCGAAGCCACTGTTTTTATAGTGTGGTGGAACTATTTTGAAAGGTTTATTTACTGTGCATTCACTTGGGGCGATAAAAAAGTTAAATTACAAATGTATTCAGGAGATTAGACTGGTGATTAGCTGCCTATGCTTTGATTATTAGTATTAATCATCAGCCCCACAGAACTTGTCTCAAAGTTAGAGTTTACTGACATGTTTTTAGTGTGACTAGATTTCTTGTCTGTGGAGAAATTAGGATCTTCCAAGTAGCCTGGAAAACTTGGAGAGGGCTGAGTTTATTCCAAGAAGTTTATCTATCCGGATTAAGTTAGATTAGCAGTTTCTTTGCTTGTTCGAACTACATCCTCAATAAATATAAGCGCAATTGTGTTATACTAAAAGCCGTTATTGACAAACTTTTCATGGGAATCGAATTTAGAAGAGCCCTAGGATATTGAGAAGTTTCTGTTTTAGAATGAATTAGAGGGACCATGCGAATGATGGATCTTCTCGCTGCTTCTAACTTCCTCTGATAACTCAAAATAAGTTGATGATTTTAAAGATGGACTCTGAGATGTTTAGCATTCTGGTTTTGGACATTTTCCTTTCCAATGAATCTGCTTAGTCGACCGTCTAATTCATAGCTAGCAGGCCTTAGTTTTACTTGCCAAAAGTGCTTTTTGGATTCACTACACTTTATAAACCTCTAACTGGCTTGTTGGCTTCAAACTAATGAAAATTTAAGGGACTGCCAAGCAAACTCTGGGGAGAAATAATTTCACTGTGAGGCATGCTGCCTCTTCCCAAATGCAAATAGGTAAACTCAGATTTCTAGGGAGTCTCAGAGCTAAATATCTTCTCTCTGTAAATCTTGCCTCTAATTACTTATTCGTTAAATTAAGTCTTTATTTCATTCACAGGTTAGATCTTTCCAATCCCATTTTTTATTGAATATAAATAGCATTAAAAAGTTCCATAAAAAGCATATTCATCTATAATTCTACTTCAAGTTTAATAGTTCTTTTATTCCAAGGGAAGCAGGAAAAATCTTAAATGCTTAAATTAGACTAGCTATAGTGTTTAGAGAATAAACTTTATGCATTATAAAATAATGAGTTCTATAAATTGCAACATGATTATTATAGAGCAATACATCTCTGAGAAATCTTTGACATTGCTATTTTATGGAGATACTTCACTAACTACATAAATATAAACATTAGTAGTCGTAAACAAATTTTGCTATTTATAACCTAAAATCATATAGTTTTAGAGTTTATTGTATCCCTTAACGTTCTTAGCTTTGATTGACTTGAGCTGATTTCCTTGTGAAACTTTGATGTTGCTTTGAGGGAATTGATTGTCGGGGTAATTAACTTGGATTTAGGGGTGGTGCTTCCTCTCTTAAGAGATAGAGTTCTTTTTTAAAGATGCACCCAGACTTTCATTTACCCAAGTATTCTAACTCCCCTTCGATCCCTACTCATTTTTATCTCTGCTTTCGTTTAAATGAATAATGTAAACAATTCAAATTGAGTTCTTATTAGGGTTGAGTTCAAGGCTCTAATCTCTGTACTAAACTTAGGAATTTGAGTATCGGTGGTTGATATCCAACCTCGGCAAAATTATCGACTTCTCCTCTCCGCTAGACTAATACTGATGAGTCAGGTATTGATGAAGATGCAAGCTATCCGAACCAGACCCACCTGCAGTTGATATCCCGATCTCTTATCTGGGATTACTTCCATTAAAAAAGTCAGCCACGCCCTATCTATCTTCTAAAGAATTATTTAATTTAGTTAGAGAATCTTGCTATTCACATTAAATAGTGAATGGAAATTGAAGCGATACATAATTGTTTTTGGATTGCTTCCTTTATTTATTTTTGGCGATTCCTCCATTTTATGATAATTTATTTTTTTGCATGTGAACTAACTGATAAGTCTTTGCGATAGCCATCTCCCTTCCGATAACCATTTAATTCGTCATAAGCACTCCCTTGCTGGAGTGGTTGCTACTTTGCTATTCAAACCTATTTAAATTGTGGCTTGAATTTGCCACTGATGGGGAGGTCGGCTCTGTGAGATTTTTGCGCTTCTTCACTTTCACAGAGGTTTATAATTATTCCTAAAAGCGAAATTAAATTGAAAATATCTGAGTCAAATTTTTAGATCAAATCTTTGATTATTTTATTTCGATAAAGAAACAAAGTTCTTTTTGGAAGAATTAAGCCAATTTTTGCATGTCACTGATATTTTAGTGTGCGATAGAATCTTCAAATTTTTATGAGGTATAAATTTCATTGGAATTTTTTGAATGAGTGAATATTATTAGTTTTATGGATTGGTTATCATTTTATCGTTTACTCTTATAGTTCCACTAATTAAATAAATTTGATGCGCGGATTGCTCTTTATTAAGTGCTTAGCGAAATCCCAATTGAATTCTATTTGCCTGAAGAGGGTGGTTTGATTCCTGCAAATTTGAAGCCACTTCACTTAATTGAGTGGTGTGAGATTATGCGATATCTGAAATCTGCCCCTCCGCGTTATTAACACGTACAAATTTATTTCTAAAATGATATACGCTTTTATTGGTTTCATAATCATTTAATTTTGAAAAATAATAAATTAAAGAAGAATGAATTTTATGCCCAATTTTAAGTTAATAAATTGGAGTGTAAATCACAAATTTATTAAACTTAAATAGAAAATAAATGAATTCTCTTTACCTTCTTTTATTATATTTGATGGCTATATTTAATAATCCTCCCTATCTATTATACTTTTTATTTTTGTCTGGAGATATTATTGCATAATAATAAGTTTCGATTAATAACCAATAACATATATTAATATTTATTACTTTAAACTGGGAAAAATGCACCTCTTATTAATTTTTATCATCTTAAATAAATAGAGACATATAAAGAGGCTTAATTATTAGAATTAAATTTGAACTGATTGATAATGAAGCTAAGCCGGAACTATTGTCATCTCTAGTGCTTCCTCTGGAGAGTCTAACTTCCCTCTCTCGGGAGCTATCAGCAAAAAGATACTTGCTTGCCTATACGTCATAGATTTGCGAGTCATACTTCTTCGGCGAAAATTCGTCTTAAAAAGTTGATAGGTTAATCAGCTTAAGTACTTAAAATTACAAGAAAAGATAATTAATGATATCTTAATAATTTATATTGTAATTATTTTAAGCTTGGAAGTGTTTTCTTGATTTCCGTTTGCGGTAAGTTGGAGGCTTTGGTTTTTGCTTAAGTTAGTTTTATTGGACTTATTAATTGCTCTAGGTTGATCCTCTTAATTCAAATAAAAGCTGAGAATTTAATAAAAAAGAGAATTAAATTAGACATTAAATTAAAATGGAATAAATCAGTGACAGTTGAAGTGTGTCCAATTTGAATAATTATTACATCATTCGATTCAGCATCAAATTCTAAGAACTTTTCATCCTTGCAACTTTTGTGTGGGAGTGCTCAGTAAAGAGTTATAAGCGACACAAGTTTAGAAGAAAATGATAAAGATGAGGAAGAAGAGTTCGTGCACAATATCTTACTGCTGAGAGGTACTGCGAAGATGATTATAGAAGAAACTCATATTAACTTTTGATCCTCTATCGAACAAACTGCATATCAGGGGGTGAATCTGAGATTTCAACTGACACGAAGTTGCAACTCTCTATTTATTATTTTAACCAATCACCGATTTTAATTTAAATTCTTACTATAATCAAAACTAATTCACTCCTTCACTCCCACCATTGCTGTTGTCAATTAAAATTCTATGATTAAGAGAAAGTAAAGGGACAAAATTCAAATTTATCAAGTCCAAGTTACTTAAAGTACTAAAATTAAAATATATAACTTTTTGAAAAAGTACATAGGAAAGGGGTTCGAAATAAATGAAAAGAGAATAAATTTATTGATAAGTATAGAAACTAATTTTAAATAAAAATGTTGTACTTGTTTAAGTAACTCTTTTGCGAATTGTCACTTTGAAGAAGTTAGGATTCGATTCCGGGCTATAAACCGCTGTGTCTCCCGTTAACCAACTGAGAATTAGTTGTCTCGTTTATCACCATTAGTGGCTGATTCAAGTTTGATGTAGCTGCAGTCGACGGCAAAAGTAAATATATTTTATTGTAAAAGGAGTTGTTATTTATTTTTAACATTTCTTTTCTACATGTATGGGAAGGGGCTGTTAGTATTAGGCCTTCCATAGCGCTGTCTTTTCAAAGAATCCAAATTAGTTTGCAAGGGCTCGCCCAGATATTATCGAGGTTGCGATTCTAAGACTCTCGACCTCTGTTCTTTTTAAATTTCTTAACCCTAGGATATGGTGGACATTTATTACACTATCATTTGGAGGAAGAAGATATGCAAAATGATGCTGAGTTAATTTAAATAGATGCATGTATTAAGGGTGTGATTATTGCTCTTCGCTCATATGAAATAGTCGTCTCTATATTTCTTGAGCAAGTTTTTTACTTTCATATGCAGGTAAAACAACTTCAGCACCTTCTGTACTTCATTCTCCAGCTCTATTACTTCTTCTCTAGCTGGAGAAGCTTAGTCCAGCACACTTTTTATTCTCTCTGTTAGAGTGGGATCCTCCTCATCATCTCTGAAATCTCTCGAGAAGTCTAGCAAATGCTTGATTAGCTAACTGCCAGTTGGCTTGTACTCAGAAATATTCTCCTGCTGGATTGAAAGCTGAATGAACTTAGAAACTAAGATTTGCTCCTCAATCTTAAGACTTTTGCTGTGACATAGTAAGGGCAAGAAGTACTTTAAGAATATATAAATCAACTTTGAGTCATGCACGAGGTAGTTATCCCAAGGATCCTCATCCATTTTCATTTCCTTTCTGAGCTAGTGCTATAACTGCGCCCTTGAGAACTCACTCAGCATTTATTGCATTTACTTGTTTATCAACCTCAAATAGGGAGAGAGCCAGAAGTTTATAAGCTGCACCTTGGGCTTCATATCAATCAAAGGCATGTAGGATCTTAGCATTTTATTTCCCTCATTACTAAAGTCAAGAACTTAATCAGAGATGGAGTCTAAGTGGTTGACAAAGATCTGTTCGTCTTTTTTGAACATGAGTGAAGTTGAGTCTGTATCAGCTATGAATATAGAAGTCACTGTAGTGTTTTTGTTCTTAAAGACACCTGTGTTTTCCATTATCTCATTTACTATATTTATTGGTGAAAAAGGCTGCTGCGCAAGATCGAAGATGTGCCTTTCCTTGAAGTGGTAAAGAAGCACATCGTCAAATACGAGCAACACATTCTTTTCTTCAGAGGAATTCTTTTAAAGATACTCTTGAACAAACTATAGTGCGACCCTAAAAATATATTAAGGATTGTAAAGGATATTACTTTGGGGCTAGAAGATATTCAGCATTTGAAATTGTTGAGTCTTCACCTCCTACTGTAAAGCAAGTAAGTTGAGATTTCACCTCCTCATTCAATGCTTCGAACTGCTTTGTTGATTGAGCTCTTGATAAGCCAATGTAAACTGCTTTATTTTGCTTGTTCTATTAGAGAAATTGATCAATGCAACTGAAAGCTGTTCTAGTTTTACCTAGATAAAAAAATAATCATAAATTTATCGATTTCTTTCTCCTTTGAAAATTATCACATTTCCTTCTGTCAATGGATTGGCAATGTCTATTCTCATATGCCCACTATGCAATTATTTCTGAACTAGATCTCTATTAAATGAAGTCCTATAGATAAATATCGAATTATAATTAGCATTTATTTATCATAAATTTAACTCATAAGTCTTAATTTACTTATCTTTTAAGTTTAACCTTAGATTTATGATTAAAAATATTTTTCAAACTTTCTATTAGCAAGACCTTTATCTATGCTTATTTTTAGTTGTTCTGAAGAATTTTGCGATTCCTTTATTTTGTCTCCGAAAATATTTGTTACAGAGCCAAACGAAAATGTGTACTCGAGAGCTTTTTTGTTGTGATTATTTGCGTCTACTTGAAGACCCTCTGCAGTTTATTTTCTGAGTAAAAGCGCGATTGTTTGATCATCTTAGAGAGCTAAGCTTAGTGCCTGTATTTTTCCATCTCCTAGAGTGATAGGGCTGAGATATCTTTAGTCGTTAAGATTGCCTGCTATATACACTACATCATCTTTTTGTCTTAGTAAAAACATACTCAATTTATATGGATAATTTAAATTGAAGTACCACAGGTGAGGAGTACTAGTTGCTAGAATTTTCTTAACTTTTGGTATTTTCATCAGCTGTTAATGTCATCTAAGTCATTTTATGGAGTAGCTTGTCGAATTCCTCATGCATTTCTCCTGCCTTGACTGAGACTGACTTCACCTAGGTTTAAATATGGCATCTCTAAGCCCACAGAAGCTGTCTTCCCAAGTTCCTCAGCTATTGCTATTACCTTCTTTGACCACTTTTTACACTATGTATTACAAAAATAAGTAATTATATTTATTTATAATAGAAATAGATACAATATATTCAAATTCATTCTATCAATTGATAATAGAAACACCTTTGCCAACATTTTAACCTGCGATAGAGATTATTTTATAATATAATTTAAATTTAATTATTATAAAAAGAGCTCAAAATAAAATCATCAACTTATGGATGATATAAAAAGCAAAGCTTGAATTTTGCATGCTGCAGATTTTAAAACAAAAATTCCGTCAGATAGTCTTGATGAGAGGATTTTTAATTTGAGTTCCCAAAATTTTTAGAAAAGGGTTATAATTTATGTTATGATATAATTAAAATATTAATTGTAGTATAAACTATGTCAAAATTTGATTAAGCATATAGATTTAGAACTTTCAGCTTTTTGACTTGGTGCGGACTTCCTAATTCAGTAAGTTCTTATTCCCTAATTTCAAATTCAAAAATTAACGCTAAAATTCTTTAGTTGAACCCTAGGAAGCTTTCAAAAAGAGGTTTTATAAACATTGCAGACAACCAGATTTAATGTGTTGATTGCGAGGTTGTGGTGACTATGAAAAGCCACTTAAACTTCTGCAACAATGAATACCTGGGCCTGAGAATGCTACAAAGAGTTGATGAGTCTCATCTCAAGGACTGCAAGTTCCACCCATCAAACATTACCATCTAAAACAAAAGTGTTTTAATTTAAGCGCAAACTTAGTCATACCTCAACTCTAAGCATAAGAAAATGAAAGCCAAAATTTCCTTATTCTTGATAGGAAAATTTTATTGATAAAATGGGCGGAAATTATAGCAGCATTAAATGCTTCATTTTCAAAAATAGAGTCAAATAATCTCCCAAAATTTCAAAAGGACCTTATATTCGAGGCATTCAATAAATATGGAATCGACACATCACTATTTAGACAAGTATTAGAATAGCTTGAAGATAAAAATGATCCAACTTCACAAGATAAGCTTCTCTTAAATATTGCAGAGAGTTTTTAGATATAAGAATTTTTCTTAAGGATTATATTCAAATTGATTAAATGGAGACTATAAACTAGCTATCAAGAATCAATTCGAAGACTTTTAATGTCTGTGTAATTATGAGTAAGGATGTAATCTCAGAGTTATACGTAAGTTTAATTTAGAAAGATTAAGAGAATATAAGAAAGAGTTCCTGCGATTAATTAAATTGTTAACTATATTTTAGGGTGGAGGCTGTCTAAAAATTCCTAGGAAGAATATTTAGAATGTTGTTACTGCATTAACTATTTAACCATATATTAATTATTGCCTAAAAAGAGTGCCCTTAAGTTAATCTGAAGAGTTCTCAGGTTCATTTAGTCCATTAGACAGCCATTTAAAATTCTGTTTCAGCTACCCTGGTACTCATACCAAGAAGCAAACATCTTTTCAGATAATAGCTTAATTCTTGAGTGTTTCATTCAAAAGGGACTCCACTCTTGCTACACTCAAAAGAATTATAACTAAATTTTCACAAAATAGTTCAGCCCTTAAAAAGTCCAATGAAGGATTTGAAATTAAATTTTATTGTATTAAGGGGAGGAAGTGTCAGATATATTGCGAGAGGAGAAAATAGACAAAATCAGAATGAAAGTTGAGGCACACTTGTTTGCTGAGCAAATACTCTCTAAAATTCAAGATAGCGCCATTGATCCTCTTTAATTAGAAATAAATTATAAATAAAAAATAAATTGGTTCACATAAAGATATTTAAGTAATTTCAAAAATTAAATATCAAAACTTTTATTTTCATTAATATTTTTCAATTTAGAAGTTTAGTTTAAATACTCTGAGTCAGTCTGAGGTATAGGAAAATGCTGATATCGATAATGCTGAAATAGAATTAGGAAAGAGGAAAAAAAGGTCTCTGATAGAAGCCTCATCAACATCAGATTAAGAGGTAATTAAAAGAGTGAAGGACTCTTTGAGTGAATGCAGCTAAAGACTCATCCTAATTCAGCAGCAAGCTTCATAAATTAGAAATAAGCTCAATATTGACAATAGTGATATTTCTTGATTGTTTACTAAGACTTTTTCAATTTATTTTACAAATTCTAATGCCATCTCTTTTTTTTACTGAAGAGTGAATTAGATATCACACAAATTGAATCGAATAATTTTAATTAATTTTCTTTAATAAATGATATGCTTTAGGATAAAAATTAACTTAGCTTTTTAAATTTATAATAAATTTAAATTATTTATTTAAATGTTGATTTTATAAATTGCATAAGTTTAAGAATTAGAGATATAGAGAATCTGAAGTGAGTCATACTCGATTTCGTACTTTTAAATCTAGCTTGAATAAAATAAAATTCTCTTATAAATTTTACAAATAAGTGCTTTTCAATAAATAAATTTAATAAAATTTTTACAGAATTGAAATTAAAATATAATAATAATAATAATAATAATAACAACGCATTTTAGACGAACTAGCGTCTTGCGTGTTATATGTTAAACTTAGGGAAGCTATACAGCCACTCCCGTGTTAAACAGTCAAACAAATTAAGTCAACTGAAGTTTGAACGATGTCATTAGCTTTCGTAGCTTAGGTCATCACACTAATCTGACCAATCTTCATCGTCGTCCTCGGAGTCGTTTTTCTTCTCTCCTTTGAACCATGGTTATTCGTCTGGGGGTCTGGTTAGTTTCTGTTTGTATAGGTCTCTGAATCTCTCCCAATTGCGTTTAGGGAGGTCAGTTATCTCATCCAGTATGTCAAGTGTCTCAACTGGGTCCCAGTCGTTGGCTATCTTGAGGATTCTTTCAGCCATGGAATCCTCGGTAATTTCCACTAAAATTGGCAAGTTGTGGAGGAGGGCCTGGATGGTTTGATAAGGACTTTTATTGGTATGGTTCTATACATAGAGAAGGAAAGTTTTAAATATCTCTATTACCTCTGGGGGTTAGTTCAGGTTGTTATTGTCAATGTTGTTTTAGAGCCAGAGTTTTATTGAATGGAGGTTCATGATTGGGTAGTGGATAAGGTCCAATCTTTTTTGTTAGAACTATGTGAGTTCATTATTCTTCTAGATATAGGCTGATTCCTACCATTTTTTCTGTTAGAGGTATTCTGGTTGGTACCATTTGAGATATTTTCCTTCTTCTGGCTACAGGTTTATTTTCTTTTCAAGATCCTAGCTGAGTTGTTCTATCACCTTGTCCACTTTTCCTTTCTTGAAGAACTGGGTGATTTTTGATTGTTACTTTTCTTCCGCGTAGACTATCTTATTGGGTTGCCCTTTGGGTTGTGTGAGGTCTACCATCTATTATTTAATATCAGAGATGTTTGATTAAAGTTATTAAATATTAAGTTCGATTGATTAAACTTTATATTTAATAGGTTAACCCGTCGTGACGTGGCATTAAAGATAATGCGTCACCTATTATTAAGTTTATTTCTAAACTTTAATTGATTAAAGATTCACCCCTTTTTATTATTAAATAGTGGGTTAGGTTTCTTATTAAATAGGGTTGTTCGAATCTTAATGGGGTTAAGGACCACTGGCTTTTGGTTGGTATTGTTCAAAGTGGGTCTTGTCTCTGAGTTTGCCAGCTCGGATTAGGATTTCAACGATTCCAAGGATTGTATTCTTGCGACCGGCATTAGTTTGAAGATCCCTATTGTCATTTTAGATTAGTTTAGTAAGTATATCAAGAGTTAGGGTATCTTAAATAGCTTTCCTGAATGAGCTAAAGGTTAGAAGTAGAGAGATCCCTTTGATTAGGATGTTGTTTTATCTGTGGGAAAGTTAGATTCCGTTGGAGAGAGATCTCTTGATTGCTTTGTGTAAGCTTTCTAATGATTTAGTCAGGGTATTAGCTTAAGGGAAGAAGTTCAGCATTTGGGATATGACTGGAATGATGTTGTTTTCCAGTTGGAGAACCATTTGCTTGTGTATTGGTTTAATGGTATGGGAAAGTTATTAACTTTCTAATTTAATAATTAATTAAAATATGCAATTCATTGATTATATTTTGAGTATATAAGTTGCAAAGTTTGCAAATAAAAAACTATTTTAATATTTGGAGTATGCGCAGTTGAATATTAAAAAAGAGAAAAATAAGAGAATAAGACTCAAGAATTACATTAATAAAAGGTTTATCAGAGAATTTATAATCAGCATTTAATGTCTAAAGACTTAATCAAGTTAAATATCCATTATAAATCAAATCATAATCAAACTTCATAATTATTTCAAATTATAGTGAGAATGTGAAATTATAATGCTTAATTTTATGTGCATAATTAAAGATTAGATTTCTTTTAATGCAATTGTTATTAAATAAAAAGGATTACGACATTTTAATTCATAACTTATAAACAAATATGTTGTATCCCATACATTAATCTTAGAGCTAATTAAATATATTCCATAATTAAATATTATTTTTTTAATTAATTATAAATTAAATTTTAATAAAATATGAAGAAATATTATATATTTTTAATACTTAATTAATTTTTATTTTCAAATCAACTCTAATTAATTTAATTGAATTTAAATAGACTAAATATAGAGTTTAGGATAAAAAAAGCGTCTATAGAAACAATTTTAGAATAATTAAAAATACATTTTTTTATTCATTGTGTTCCAAAATGAA
This sequence comes from Tetmemena sp. SeJ-2015, assembly GCA_027382625.1. Lineage (NCBI taxonomy): Eukaryota > Ciliophora > Spirotrichea > Sporadotrichida > Oxytrichidae > Tetmemena > Tetmemena sp. SeJ-2015. The sequence goes on from JAJKFJ010021202.1 coordinate 63,457, forward strand.
TTAAAGAAATAAGGGTGGTGTGATTTGTTCAATTATTTACTTTTTAATTTTAAATCTAATCATAAATATGAATAAATAAAAATCTAATTTATTTTTAAGCTTTAAAATATTTGAATTTTTATATCATATTTATATTTTTGATGTTAAGCGATAATATTGTTGCAATTTAGATAAAATATAGTTTTATGTTTAAGCAAATAAGGACAATTGATATTTTATATTTTCTTTAATTCAATATAATTTAATTCTTGAAATTAAATATTTTTATTTTAATTAGTTAGACCTAATTTGATATACAAATGAAATATTTTGTGGCTTATACTTATTTTAACTGGGTGTTTTAATCTAATAATATTTTAAGTTCACTTTATTAAATTTCATCTAGCAAATCTTAATAAATTATTAAACATTGATGATCGTGTAATTTTAATTGTAAATTAAATTATAATTTTAATTCCACTTTCGAATCAATTTCTTCTATAGTCTTGGAATCACTTAAATTATTTGTAACTTCTGTTGGTGCAGAGATTTCTGGACAAAGAGTCAAGCATTATAAATTAAGGTCATTTAATTTATAAATTAAGTTTAGACTTTTCAAATGATAATTTCAATAAAAAGTTTCTACTTTTGGACTAAACTTTTATTAATCTTTTCTGAGATAAAGAGGTAAAAATAATGATTGATTGCTAATATTTGTGGAATATTAGAGCATTCATGGCTAAAATTTGAATATGAAGGACATCTCAAGTTTCAGATCCAATCACGATTCTTTCCAAACTGATCATTCCAAATTCAGAGATTATTATTACTCATTTATTTTGAGAGATAAGGAGTCGATAATACTCTCTCAGTTGGATCAGATCACTGAGCTCAAAATGTCCACACAAATATTCTAATGGTTATGATTGTTAGGTGATTTGGAAATTAATGAATTAAGATATGCATTTCATTAGTAGGTCATTGCCAAAGAACTCAAGTAGTTTGTGAGCAAAGCTGACCCTAGAGTAGAAGCGTAGTAGTTCCTAAATTAAATAAATCAGATGAATGAGGTGTTCTTACAATCCTGTTGAAGTGAATCTAAGTACAACGAAACTCATGAACACAAATGAAAGGAGGTAGGTAAGGTTGATGAACCACAGTCCATAGAGAGTAGACTCATAGTTGATTTCTTTCATCACTGCATATCGCTTTTGCTAAATTATCTTCAAACTGTCGCTGTCCACATCAGTCTGCTTCTTTTATCCTTTACTTCCGTTTCCAGTAATCAAAACACATATATGTTAATTAGTTTGCAAATCCAGAAATGTAAATATGATGATCGATAATTATATTCAGATATTGGTTTTGAATGCTTATCAAATCTGACTGTCTCAGTTTAAATGATTAAACTTAAGTGATTTATTCATAATCCATTAAATAATTATTATTATTCTCAACTTTATTATATTGGAATATTATAATTTTAAGTTTGAGGATACTAAATGCCACTTTAAGTAATTGAAATATTGATTACTCTTCTCCCTTTTAGTTGATGAAGTTTCCTGAAGTGTTTACGAGATTGATCACAGAAACCAGAGAGCAAATCACAAACATGAAAATATATTCCAACACATCGAGTTTGAAAATTTACTGCACCAACACTAAATATCAGAGTGAGTTCATCCACATTCTTACAAGCAGTTTGGAGAGTCACGAAAATGCTTGCGGGCAGAAGCACAAACAGTGCCCTCTATATTCCTACTTTTATTGACTTAGTCTCCTTGAATTGAGCATCCAATAATTTATCTTCTTAAATTTAAAAATGCTTAGTTTTAAGAGCATAACAAAAAATATTCTTACAAAAATAAGATAGATAAATATAGTTTCATAATACTTTTTAAAGAAATAAGTGATATTTCAAATTATTATAATTATAGAAATTATCGAAATTATCGAAATTATTTTTCTATAAATTTATCGTCTTGCATTTTATTCTTTAATTATTTTGTATAATTATTCCAATATTTTACAGAAAATAACATAAGGTTAAAATAACTAATAAATATTACATTTTTCAATATTTTAATTATGTTTGCTAATTTGATTAAATAAATTAACATAGATTTTAGACGTTTAAGTATTTGAGTGTACTCTTTCAAACTATTGAATTAAAAGTTGTTTATGATAAAACAATAGACATTTAAGTGAATTAGAGTTGGTCAGTGATTTCTTTGAATTTTGGCTCTGGTCTCAATCTCAACTTTCTTGGGGAGAGTAACGAGGACCTTTTCCTCATCATTGAACTTGAACTAACCATCTACTGCAACTTGAGGCAGCTTCTTGATTTTGTAGCTCCTCAGGATTCCACACTTTACCTTGTCGAAGTTCCAAGTAATCAACAGGTCTCTCACTGAGGTCACGATTGAGTCCTCAACAGTGCTCTCTCCATTGTTGAATCTAGCTGGAGTGAAGCTGCACTATCAACAATGTAAGGTCACTTTATAAGCTATTCAATTATTCTAAAGTGGTATTGGTAGATTTTAATAGATCTTAAAGTTATATGCAAATTCACTCTTAATTAGAGTTAGATCAAAACTATGATATTATAATTGGAGGGAAGAGACATGTTTACCACTATTTTAATATACTTTGTGTTTAACTAAAATCATAATGTAAAAATAATGTGACTAATAATATGAGATCTGATACTTGCAAAGATCTTAAGGTTTGAGAGATAGCTTGAAAGGAGTAGGCTTCTCCTTACCCATGCTCTTCTAGAAGCCGCTTGAGTTGTCGGAAGTGGAGGCAGGAACAACTAGTAAGTAAGAGGGACAAGTTGCAAGGATCCATTGGTTGTCAAGAGAAATATCTAATGCAATAATAGGCTCACCCAGACCAGGCAGAAGAGTCTTCGCATTTTATCCCACCTACTTATAAAGTCTAATCGCACCATCCATACCTCCCAGAGCAAACTCTCCATTTTTTATATTGACTGTGGGGCACACAGAATTGAACATGACATCAGTTTTGTAGGCTTTGGTGTCAGCAATGCAAGAATTGCCTAAAAGCCTAGGATCAATCTTGAAGATTCCCTGTCTGGAAATAGCGAGAAGAGTCTCTTGAATCGTCTTCTATCCATTCTTCTATTCGTTGCTGAGCTTGTTGAAGTCTATTCTGGTTTTGCCAGTTCTGAATTCTTGGACTACCTTACCAGTCTCCAAGTCAAATTGATACACCTGTGATGGGTCATTCTCATTGCTGAATATGAGGTTTGACTCGTTGTTGTGTAGCATCAAGTTCTTAGGCACAACTAGATTGCCTTTTGTATCTTTGATTATCTATGAAAATTAAGATGTGAGGGAGGTCAAGAGTGAAAGTGAGCTTCTATTGATCAAAATTGCCTGCAGAGACTGATTCCTCTGCATTCTGATAAACTTTGATGATGGGGCCATTCAAAATGAAAGTCCTATCGTAGCTCATAGCCTAGATAAGTTCTTTATTGTCCCCGTAAGACTTGTCTTCAGCTGCGTCGCTCCCATCGTCTCTAGAGTGCTAGCCTGCCGAATGATACTTCTCCTCTTCCTCTTCGTCAGAATATAAGAAGCGAATAATACTTATACTTATATTGATTGCCATCAAAATGATCATCTTCACTTCCAATAAGTGAGAGTAGTCTGTGGAAGTCATCTTCGTCGTCGTTTTAAAAGGCCCTGGCTCCGAAAGCAGCTGCTTAGCTCTGCTGTCCTTTCTAAGAGGCTTTGGGTTTGAAGTCATACTCATCTATCTCTTCCACTTCCCTCATAGTCACATCTGCTACGTGGATTATTTCACCCTCCAGTTGCTGTTGCAGATAAAGAGCAGCAATTATATTTACAATTTAAATTTAGCTCTGTAAACTTAGTCAATTATAAGACAAAATTATTATTAAATAAGATGACTTCAAATTCAAAAAAATCCGCTATTTATCAATGAGAGATGAGAATTTAGAAACTCAAATAATTATTACAAATAACATTTTTTGTAAAGAGTGTCGTCTCCATCTACAGCTTTTTCAAACTATTGTTGGTTGGATGCTTCAAATAAGCACTTGGTGAGAGTCCTAGTTAGATTTTCTACGTCTTGAGGACTGTATATCTTGAATATATATCCTGGGATGTAGTTCTGCTTGGGTCTTCTGTTTCCAATGAAGTTCAGCTCTCTCTACATCGAGTCAAGTAAATTAAAGTGAAAACTCTCCAGCGCTATTGCTTTCTATCTTCTTCCTAGTGTAGGAGATCTTTCCAGCTGCATCTATGATGTTCAACACATACTCAAACTTCTTCTCATCACCAAGTTAGTCAATGCAGAGAAACGCATCCTTCTTTCTCTCAATCTTAAATTTATTTTTATTGCTTAAAAAATTTAACTATAACTCTATATAGTTATCAAAATGAAGTTAGTTCAATTTGAAACATTATTTTTCATTTTTATACTTAAATTTCCTTAAATTAAAAATATTTTGGTAAATAATTGATCTTCTCGTTTTAGAAGGGCTGGAACTCGTAGAGAGTACCCTGAACCTAGATAAGTCTTTGCAAGACGTTCAGGCGTACCTCATCTGTGGACTTTATCTCATCTTTCATGAAGTCTAGGTTGCTCATCTTATCCATGAGCTCATCTACCTCCTTCTGAGAGTACACTTTCTTCTTTTGGGCAGTCTTCTACTTCAGTTACACAAACACATAATCACAATACTAAGTTAAGCCATCTGCACATGGGCTGAGGTCAGTTTACTGCCGAAAAAGAGACCAAAAAGATCTGACTGCTGCAGAATGAAATCTAACTTGACCTCTTGACAGTACTTCAAGATATCTTTCTGATACTGCTTGAAAGGATTCTAGAGTTCGTTGATGGTGAACAAAACCTGACAAATAGTTGTTGAGAAGTCTTCAAAGACCTCTTTCAGTTTTCTCTCCCTCTCTCTATCATTTGCATCATAGGTCACATCTATTCCATAGGCTACTCTCTGATCTCCATACAAGAATGCCAGTCCGATGATTTTGTCATTTCCGTCCTCTCCAAAGCCAGTGTACTGGAGCAACTTCATGTCTGCTGTGATCGGCACCATCTTGCTTGGTTCTTGATCTAAGAATTGTTAGTCTCTACAATCACTATCTTACCTTGATTGGCATCATAGTCATCGTTAGTTACGAACACCATGAAGAGTGTGTGCACTTTCTACTCTACGAGCAGCTCTTCTGACCTCATACAGGCTGATCCATTCAAGAATCTATACCATCAGAATTAATAAGAAGCTACAAATATTCTGGAGCTGAACTTACATCGTCTCTTTTATCTGGTGGCCTTGAGGTCTTGCCTTGAATTGGCAAAACTCCACATCCTCAATGTTCACAGTAATCATGGCTTGGATTTCTTCCTCAGACAGATACCTTGTCAAATCTGTTTTGGAATTAGCAATTATATAAACTAATGTGATGAATACTCTCTTCTAGATTCATTAACGACGATGTCAGACTGTGAATCTTCACTGCCGCCTCCCCAAATCTTTTTCAGAAAGTTCATTTAAATTTCAAAATTTCAATTATTAATTATTGACAACAATTTCTCAAGTAAAGAGTCCAAGAAATTTATTATAGAGAAGAATACTGAGATGGTAAGATTTTTTTTCAAAATAGGAAAATCAAGATCATTTAAATATAACATCTATTTTGATAATATGGAGGTGCAAGTAATCACTAACGAGCTCGACTATAGGTAAATTAACCTTTCTTTGATTCTTTAGCCGAGGTTTTGAAAAATTCTTGAAGCAGAATGAACTTTTCAAGAGAGGAAACTCATATCACACAGTCGCGGTCATTGGAGCGCAATCAAGTGGAAAAAGTAACATAAGAAGGAATAATGCACTTCTTATTTTTTAAACATAAAGAATTGAGGAATATGTCTTAGGTACTCTGCTAAACTTATTGTTCGATACTAAATTCGACACCTTGGACCAGCAGAATGATGGCAGGCAACAGACAACAAAGGGAATCTGGATGAGCAAGAATCTTGATGGAAGCATCCTCATATATGATATCGAGGGTACTGATAGCAAGGAGAGAGGAGAGCAGAGAATGGTAATAAATATAGAGCTAACCTTATTCATAATAGACCTTCGAGCAAACAACTTCGCTTTTTGCTTTGGCTATCGCAGATGTTCTTTTGATAAACATGTGGTACACTGAAAAAATACTATATCTCATGTTTTAGCTGATATTGGCAGGTATGGTGCCTCCAACTACGGTCTTCTTAAGGTGATTTTCGAAGTGAACTTGAAGATCTTCGGTCAGCAGTCAAAGAAGAAACTCCTCTTTGTGATAAGAGATTTTGACGACAGAGGATCAAACAGAGAAAAATGCATGGATATCATTTACAAGGATGTTATTAAGATATGGTCCGAAATTTACAAGCCCGAGCAGTTTAAGACTGCCATCCCTTAAGACTTCTTCGATTTTGAGTTCGCTTTGCTTCCTCACAAGATATATTAGGAGCCTGACTTTTTGGGCAAATGTGCTTTAAATAAAGTAATGAAATTATTATAATAGCTCAGCTGAGATAGAGATTCGACCCTGAAAATGCTGAGACTCTTTTCCCATCCCTTGATGAAAAGATAGTTCCAGTAGATGGTCTTCCTCTATACATCGAGAGCACCTGGGAAAAGATTAGGACATAGAAGGAGTTGAACTTGCCAGATCAAAGAGTCATGGTTGCTAATCTTAGATGTAATTATTGCCTTATAATTACACTTCCCCTATTATTGTAATGAACTGAGAGATGAGGCACTTGAACTTGTCATCCCTAAGATTAATGTAGTTAATGAAGATGCTCACAGAGGCAAACTTGACAATTTCTAAAACTCTTGCGTCAGCATCATAAAGCAGGCTCTATCCCATTATGAGGAATTCGCTCACTAATATGATAAAACCATTTATGAGAAGGTTAAGAGAGAGCTTCTAGGCCTTATCCTCTCTCAACTATTCAAAGTCTTTGACTCGCAACTTAAAAATGTCAAACAACAAATTTTTGAAAGGTTTGACAAAGACCTGAGAAGATTGAGTGTCAAAGATCAAGTCAATGAACGCTTCTATGAAAACTCTTAGAGGCTCTACTCTGAGTGCTCAAACCTTTTTAGAAAGCAGATAGCTGAATTGGTCGTAGAAGGAAGCGATTGGGGAGAACAAGCCCTAGTTAATCAGCAAGATCTTGACTAATAGTTAAGGTCTTTGATCTAAAATTCAAGAGAGAAGGAAATTGAAAAGCTTCAGGTCTTGACAGCTGTAAGTATCTCAAGTGAGTTTATCTTTATAGCAAGCAGCTAAGAATAACATTGAGGAAATCATTAATCATCCTATCTACGAGCTGGATGTGAATTTCTGGGAATAAATTCGCAAACCCTTCTTAAATGAACTCAGCGATCTATCATCTAACTGCCAAATGATCCTTGAGGGTAAATTCTTCATTCTAATAACCTTAATAGGAGGATTCAAACTCACTCAAGAAGATATTGACGAATTCTTGTCTCAACTAGAGCAAACCATTCACTCATAAACAGTTGAAATTGTGAAGAGACTTTTTAGAGACATCAACTAAAATTTGCTCAGAAGATTCAGCAAGGATTTCAAGAAGGATGAGGCAGGGAAACAAAGAGACTGGAGAAATATTGAGGAGGCTTAGATTAGAGAGCTCCATAAATAATTTAAACATCAAATGGAAGACGTCATCTCTGAGTTCAAATACATCAAGCTTCCAAGAGCTTGCTTAACAGCGAAGAACAGTAAGAAATTTTAATCTCATTTTACTTTTTCAGGTGATGAAAACTCAACTCCAATGGGTCTTCAGAGATCAAACACTGAATAAAAATTTATATAGCTGTAATGTATGCCAGACTTCTCTCAGAGCAAGAGATCAATAAGGTGAAGGATAAATTCTTGGAAGATATCGACTAAGTTCTTGAAGATGCAATCAGGAAGCATCACAACGTGCAGGCGACTTCTATTCCTTGGTGGCTCTATCTTGTGATTGCTTTCTTCGCAGCAGATAATGTGCTCTCTTGGTTGGCATCTCCCTTATTCTTCTATCCTTTGATTTTCGTGATTGGCATCGTGAGTATTCTTTACTCAGCAGGAATGGGACCCCTCATCGGACCAGTTGCAAGATAGTCCTTCAACCTCGTAGCTAGTAGGTTCTTTTTATTTTTTTCAATATGCAGATTTGAAGATAATCAAATGATGGATGATGAATTAGTAGATCAGAGCAACAGCTTAGTTTTATAATAGTTAATTGCAAACTGTTAATAAATAATTATAAATGAGTGAATTAAAGAGTCAAGCAGATTATTAGTTTAAAATCATAATCATAGGAGACCCATGTTGCGGAAAAACTAGTCTCCTCATGAGGATTGCTGAAAACAAAAGAAACGAGAAATATGAGATGACGGTGGGTGTTGACTGCAAAGCCAAAACTTTCATGCACGAAGGAAAGAAAGTTAAGTTACAAATATGGGATACTGCGGGCCAGGACAGATTAATGCATAAAAATGTATAGTTTCTCTTAGATTTACAAGTATTACGACTTCATTTTATCGAGGTACTCACTGCTGTATATTGGTATTCGACATCACGAATCAAGACTCGTTCTTTCATCTGTGGAAATGGATTGACTAGTACAACTATCACAATAACTTTCCAATAAAAAACATCATAATAGTAGGCAATAAGCATGATATGGAGGAGTCAAGAGCTATATCAAGACTAGAAATAAACTAGTTTTGCAGCAGTTTAGAATGTGAATTCATCGAGGTTAGCGTTTTACAAGATTTTGGAATAGATTAAGTTGTCACGAGGGTCATCGAGAAATGCATTTAGCTCTAAGACGTAATAAAATAGGCTCCTGAAACTCCTAACAGCAAACACAGACTAGATGTGCACCATAATGCAATTAGCCTTAGGTATCGATAGTCCTAGAGTTTTGATGAAATACAGCCGCTAGCCCTAAAGAAAAGGAAACCCTAGACGTGCTGTTGAAACTATTCTATTATATCTATGTTCCACTTTATAGTAACTATTTACGCTAAGGAGTTGAAGTTACTAGATATCGAGTGATAAATTATTTGACAAGGTTGAGAATACATTTATTATTATTGAATATATAATCTCGAGTAGAAGATTCAAGATGGTCTTGGTTTCAAAGGAAAACAAAAGAAAGATCTACGAGTACTTGCTTGCCGAAGGAGTGATCGTTGTGAAGAAGGATTCTTACTTGCCTAAGCACTAGAACTTGCAAGACGTTCCCAACCTATAAGTAATGATGATCGTGAAGTCACTCAAGTCCAAGGGTCTCGTTCAGGATGTCTTCTGCTGGCAGTGGGCTTACTACACCATCACCAACAAGGGTGTTCAATTCCTTGTCAAGGAGCTCTGTAAGTCATCACCACCCCTCTTTTCTCACTTCTTAACATTTTTCTCTACAATAATAAGGCCATTAGAGATAGGAGAGTTTAATTATAGCTCTCCCTGCTGACATCGTGCCTTCAACCTTCAAGAAGAAGAGAACCGTTGGTGCCCCCAAGGCTGTCGGTGACGAAGGTGAGGAGAAGCCCACCAGAACTGACGATGGCGCCAGACCCGCAGGACTCGGCAGAGGTTCCAGATGAACACACAACCACGCTTCAGCTTTGCCAAATGCTGAGCTCCAAAGAATATGCAGCTGCAGAGCAACCACTCTCGCCGGCTTTGCAATGCTTTCTCTAAAGATTCAAAAAAATCTTATCTTCTCTTTCAAAGTCAACTTTTTCTCTCTTCTCTATATATTATATAATTAATTAGGCTTCTCATTGCTAGTAGTAATTAAGGTTATAACTCAAACAAGATTCATTAAATAAATCACACACATCTCTCTTAATAACTCACTTTAAACGTATAACAATTTAAATTCACTTTTTAAAAATGTCTTTATATTCAAACCGCAAAGAGGGAGAGAACTTCCGATCACCAAGCGAGCATGCATCAGAGAGGGTATTATATTCACCCACGTTTGATCAGACTGAGTATTACTAAGTCGGCTAAAACCATATTAGTGAAAGAGAATAATAGAACGAGAAATTGAACTTAAATAAAAATGGTGGTGCTAACTAAGAAACAGAAAATGATGATGCGGAGCAGCCCACCACTCTTTTCTTAAGTCTCAAGTCTATTTTATTTTATATCTTGAACGCTCCTGCCTAATCGAACGATAAATAGAAAATACCAGATTAAAACTCAAATTCAATCAAAATAGCTTCGCAGGTAGACAAAACTTTATACATTGAAGAAAACCCAAGCAGCACTGAACCTTCGTATTAATCTTGGTAAAATGCTTCGAGAGCCTTAAATGAAAAGTCTATGAATTTAAATGAGTCTTCTTCAGTGCTGGAAGCATGATTTATTGGAACTTAGAAAACAGATAGATTAATTAATATAGAAAACTAGAATCATAAGAATAGTCTCTTGCTTTACTAAAATTGGCAAGTCAAAACTAGCTAATAAAGTTTGGACAAAGAAAATCAAGGCTTTGAGACACCTCACTTACAAACTCAGTAGTTTCATTTTTATTTCGACTGAAAAGTAGACTGAGAACGGACTAGAGTTCGTTGCCTAAAGTCAGATTCTCTGAAGAGGTCCAAGTAGCAGAGATATCATATAGGTCTTCCACTGAGGTGAGTAAGGATTCAGTCAACTGCTCACCAAGAAAAGAACTAATTTAGCACAAAGAGGGATTTTCGCAAAATTGTCCACTTTAGAAATCATAGAGCTGTTCCATGATAGAGAGAATTTAATAAGCGAAGGCTTAAAATTTTACATAGGCCTCAGACAATCAATAAGAATCTCCCACTGGAGATATAGATTAATAACTAAGAGAAATTGAATAAAATAATGATAAGCAATCTACAATTGCTGGTGGCTCTGTGTTAGAAATTTTAGATCAACTAGGTGCGAGATAATTTGGAAATTAAAATAAACCAGAAGATAAAATTCTGCTAAGCTCGGGCTCAATTAAACATGCAACAGTTGATTTATACAATTAAAAGCACCAAAATTCTTAAGAATAAAACTCCACTGAATTAATAAAAATGAATAGATAGAGTTCGATACCTACTTTGCATAATATCACTTAAAGTTAAAAGCCTAAAGATTGAAACTCTTCTCAGGAAAAATTAAATGCGAGGAAACTATCAAAAGGTAAGATGAGTTTGCCATTCAAAGGCTCTATAATCTAAAAGATTAATGTTCAAAGTGCAAGAGAAAGTTCTAAACAAAAATGTTTAACATCTCGTACAAATAAGTATCTCAATCAAAATCTAACCTAAAGTTCTAATACATTTGGGTACTCTCAATCTTCCAGGGCAGCTAATTCAAAAGAATATCAAATGATTGTGAAAAGTTAATCAAAAAATAATGGAAATAATTCATCTAGTTATAATGCATTCCTATTTAAGCAAAATAATCCCGTCAATTATAATCCACACAAGGATTCATTATCCAAAGAACATAAGGATTACAAATTAAGATCTTCTTCTTAAGCATCATTAACAGCGAAAATAAAGGTGATTAATACTCCAAGAATAAATCTGCGAAGCTTGATTAAAGATATTCACATAATTTAGAAATAAATTAAGAATCTATACAGCGAGTTACTATCAAACTATAAAAATATTTTTTCTAGTTTTGGAAAAATCGTTTGCATTGATGCATTTTTGGTGCAATATATTTATATTTTGGCAATAAAATACCATCAAAAGATCGCTCTTCAATGATTAACGACAATAATAGTAATAGATCATTAATTTAACATATTTAGTGCCTTTATTAATCAAGTTCAGGTGGCTTCTTTTTTTAAAATTAGCAACAAAACTAATCAATGAATATAAAATCTATTCAGGGCGAAAAAGAATAGTCAGTCGACAAAGGAAGAAGCTTCTCTTTAATTTAGAAGTCTCTTATGAAAGCTTAAGCTGCTCATTAAAAATCACTAATTCTTTCTCAAGCTTCCAATTCAAGATCTTCTTTTGCGCAGAGTGAAAATCTTAACTCAAAATCCTCAAATCTACTTATTCACTTAGTTTCTTTAATCTCGTTGAGGACTCAATGCTTTATATTAAATGATAAATGCGAATTTCTGATATCTAATGTGACCATCATAGCTTCGTTTAAGGCCTTTCTAGCAACACTCCACACTTTAATGGGGATATGAGTAAATTGAATACCATCACTACTCCTCTTAACTGTGACTAAAAGTCAAATAAGTTACTTAAGAAAATTAAGCTTGCTTTCTTAAAATTTATTTCTGATAGTAGTCAATCGAATCACAAGAACATCTTAAGTTCTTTGAAAAGATCAAGTCCATCATTTTCTTTTAATTAGAGAACATTACTCCTCGTAGGTTGTATTTTTAAATTGCAAGAAAGGCTGGCATCACCTCCTCTTCCCATGTCAGAGGAGTAAGCTTCAACTGCAACGGAGACAGAATATATTTTGAACAATTGTTGCCAGCCATATCTAGAGAAGAAAAAGAACTAGGTAATGAGATGCTAAGACATAAGGGAATCTCTGGAAAAAGAATGTGGGCTTTCTCCCTCTACTGACTAAAAAAGTGCACTTGATCTTATAATTAAATAACAGTAGTCATATTCGCTAATTTAGAAGCCTCAAAAAGGAATCGAGACACAGAGTTTACCATAGTCTTTTATTTCTAACAATATGCTGCCAATCACAAACCTAACCAATATTTCTTCCAGTGATACAACTTCGATAGGAGAATACTCAGGTTTTAAGTATAAATGCTCAACTCGTACTATGAGCAATATTCATAGTCTAGATCAAACTCAAATTCATAATTATCAAAATGGATACAGCTCGCAAAGATCAATAGAGAACAGCCTTTAGAGCAAGAGTATAGCTAATCACTAAGGACCTCTATTCTTTGGAAATTTTTAAAGTCCCACATAACCTTCAAGCAATTAAGATGGGGAAAGTAAGCTCACAAACGAAGATTAAAAGAATGAAGAATACATTTTGATGAAAGTAGATAAATTGTCTTTGGAGTCTCTTATCAGATTAAGGGAAGCTATAGATTCAAAGATTCAAAGCTATTAAATTTAAATTTGACCATAATAGAGATCGTTCTCATTAAAATAAAAATGATTGAACTTAAATCAGATAATCACCAACCTATTAACATTTTCGATAATTGGAGGAATTTTAGGGCCTTCATTATATTAATGAAAGCTTGATTGCATCTAATTGTTAATATTGGCTTATCCTTATCTAGATTTATCTGCAGTAGTCACTTCAGAAAATTACTAGAAATTGGTCTTCTTGACCTTTGTATGTCCACCTGTTAGGCCCATACTCTCACCTCTCTTTTTAAGTTTCTTGAAATTCTCTTAGTGCAAAGGTTATGATTGCTTTTTATAAGCATGAACAACCATCATATGAGACTGATTAGAAGGTCGTGCCTAAATCAGAAGTTGATTTTCGTATATAGCCTCATCTATCAGTCTCTTATCAATACCTTTAGCTAAACTATCACTAGATTTACGATGCAAGTAATAAAATAAAAGTACTCTTAGTCTTCTTGCTCAAATTAGGGCTGATCTTTCTTTACTAAGTGAATAGATTTATTATGATGGTCCCCCGTGTATTATTGGTTGCTTAGATTTGCCATTTAATTTTTCTTCAGCTTTTACTCAATCAAAAACTTATCTTTAATAAAAAAATCATTTGATACTAATATTCTGCATCAGCTCTTGGGTCAGCAATGGGCCTATTTGCAAGATAGATGTTATTGTAAGATTTAGTAAAAATTTGCACAGAAAAAGTCTTTAAATTCTGAGTATATTGGTTGCGGACTTAAAGTCATTCAATTTAGGAAATGAAATAGTCTTTTATTGTTAGTTAATATCTATTGTTGAAGGTGTGCTGCTGTTTTCTGAAATAATTCTGGATTTAGAATTTATAAAGCTTTGATTGCTGCTCTCTGGAACTGCAGAAGTCCCTCTGCTACCATTGGAATTTCTTCGTGCTCCAATCCTTCCTTCTGAGTTCTTTCCTCTTGAATCTTATTTGAGAACTGAGAGAGCCTCAACTGGGTGTTCTGAAAAGACTTAGCCTATATTTTATACAGCCAGCATATTCATAAGACTTTCAGCAAAAGTCTTAGGCTTCGGTCCCATCAGCTAAGTTTTCCCAACCATTGGAGCAATCGAATTTCCTCTATTCGTATTGGCGGTAGTAGTATTAGTTTAAACTCTATTGAGGGCGTTTGTCATTCTTTAATTAAACTCCTTTTAGTAGGATTTTTCTCCTTTGCCTTTATTTGTAACTAAATTATTTAGAGGCTACTAGACTGTAGTCTTTTTGGGCTTCCTTACCTTAACACTTTTCTATTTTCTCTCCTAGTTGCTTTAATTAGGCTCATCTTGTATAATACTAGTAGCCAATATTTCATTTTCTTCATATTCTGCCTCAAGCTACTAATCCTAGTTCAAATGAAATTGATTTTTTGCCCCTTTGAATTTCCTATCTGCTTCTAGAATGACTTCTTAAACTTTCTTATCCTAGTGCATTGCTATCCTTTGAACTTGAGAAGCTGTTGAGATATGAGTAGATATCTACTCACTGGAAGTAATATCCATTTTCCTATCTCCAAACTAAGAAGTATTGCTCTGTCTCATTTAGACGCTCTCTTTACTTTGTTGATTCGTGATTTCCTTTCTCCCATTTTTGTTTGGAGTTTGTGAAAGTATTTGCTTCATCTTATTCTACTGAGAAATTTCTCGATGGAATAAAGACTCAATATAGTTCTCTATGTCTTTCTCGATTCTATTAGTCTTTTGGAAATTTTTCTCTACCTTTTTTAATCTTGAAGTCTCCTTCTTAGTTTATAGCTTCCTCAATCTAATTAGCTTCTTCTTAAAATGGAATGCAATAAAATTTAATCTTTGCTTTATGAAATTAATTTAGCTCTAATCATTCTGAAGAAAGACTGAATCTTAACTATGGATTTGATTTGCTTTTATCTGTATTGAACGATATTCCAAACATTATAGCCTCTTAGATACTTCTAGATTAGCTGAGCTTTTTAATTTTTCACTTTAAATAACTTAAGATTCTCTACTTTTTAAATTGCTATCCGCTTTCTTAAGTGCTTTTAAATTGTGCATACTTTATAATTAATCTGACTATTGAATTCTATGGACAAACTTTTAAGTTATTTAATTAGGCTTCTCTTGAATATACTGTAAAGAAATTAAATTGCTCTCTGCTTAAGCATTTGTTTATAAGATCTTTTCTTATTGCTGCAAAATTTAAATAAAAAGGAAAAGTCTTATTTAAAAGCATATACAATAAGAATCATACGAACAAAGCTCTGAATCTATATGGCTTTATTATGCTTTTGCAATTTTTGAAGATATAATTTCTTCCTATTTTTACAGAATGTTTTCAATAGCAAAGTAGATGCTCTTGAAATTATGAGCATCTTAAGAATCTTTCTTTGCCTTATGAATCCTTTCAGATATTTCTAAGTCTTAATTGCAGCAAGTTTCCTTTGCCTAAATCTTTTCTTGTAGAATCTTTATATTCTAACTACCATGCATTTGTAAGTTAGCAGATACTTAATTTTTTTCTTGGCTAAGAAAGCCTTCATATACTTTTTCACCCTATTCGCTCTATCTATCTTTTTGATTTGAATAAATCTTTGGAAGGATTTTTTCCTTCTAAAGTGTGATTGAATTTTGATCGCTACAAAATTTTTAGCCTCTGATATTCTTTACTCCTTTAAATTTGCTACTTTATTTTAGGCTAATTTCTGCTAAAGATATCTCTGTATAAATAAGGCGGCATTATTTTTCTTTATGAGCTCCACTTTATTTTTAGCTATTCTGGCTCTCAAATATTTTTGAATTATGACAGACTTGTGTTATTGAAGGAGAGTCAGGAAAAACTTTCTAGCTTTATACCCTCTATAGCATCTCTGGATGGACAACAGTGACTTCATTTTCTAGTGATGCTTATCGATTCTCTTCTCTGCATTTTAGTTCACTTTAGAACCTATTAGTTCCAAGGGCACCTGTAAATTCTTCTAGGCTTGAGCGTTTTGCATCAAGTTGAGAGACATCTAGTAATTTTTGACTTCTTAAATGCATTCAGGTATTCGCAGCCATTTATACTTAATTGCGTTCTCAGTATAAAACTGTTCAGAGTTAAGATTCAAGCTGTTTATTTGAGAGCCTTACTTTTTAAGCATTTGCTCTCTCCTTTCTTTGAAGTTTTAGAGCCAGTCACTTTCTGAATTATTCTAAACTATAATCTTGTTCTCAACGTATAAAAATTATATTATGTATTACAGAAGATCAAGAGACATGTCATCCAGCATTTAAGTTAAGAAATCAGTTCGTTCATTACAAGCTGGTGACAGATTTACCTCAATTCATAAATTCAATTAAATTTAAATTAATTAAATTCTTTAATTATAAATTGAAATATGTTAAATAGTTTATAATTTTCAATTTATTAAGTTATCATTAATCTGAAAGATATTTTTAATTATAATCAATGACCCATGGGTTAAGATCCTCATCTAGGATTAGATCGAACCCATAAATTTCAAAAGTATTGGCCCTCTATTCTTAAGAGTCCTAAACTCCCTTTAGGGTTCTATAGACCACACTCTGAATTTTTGGAAATAAGTCTTATTGATAAGAAAAGGTGCCGAATTTATTTGTATCAAACTATCGGAGATGATTTTGAAATTACTCATCAGACATCACGAAGTCATCATAGGCTGCTTGCTTATTAGTTTTCTAAATTGTAAAGTTCGAAAGATGTCTAAATTGGTCTGCAAGGTTTGATAATGAGTATTCACTTCCACACATTTTTAGATATGCACCTTCAAATACATACACATCTAAAGGCTCCCAACTAGTCACCAGTACCCACTAACGTATATCAAATTTCTTCGAGTTGATCAGATAAATTTAAAATACGGGTTCTCAATGTACTTTTATACAATCTTAGATTAACTCTTCTTGCCTGGCTAAATAATATCCTTAAGTTTATTTGCACAGTAAACTCCAAGTCCTCTTGCATTATAAGAAGGCTTTACTACCCAAACATTATGAGAACCATCAATAAATTGGTACTAGGGGAGAAACTATTGCAACTTCTCGTGATAGATTATAGTTTTAACTTAATCGTAAATTGGGAATCTCGAATGCATGCCCTCTTCACCTGCAGCTAATTAATAGCTTACATCAACCAATTGCTGAATTTCATCATCTTAAAATTTCCTAATAAATAGTTTGTCCTTTCGATCGATTTATTGCTTTTGTAAAATGTGCTACTTTGCATAAAGCATAGCTATTCTGAGGGAATCATTTCCTAGCATGCTTCCTGCACCGCTTACTAGTTGATCATGTCTTGAGAATTCTAATTTAATCTTTCTTTTGTATGATCTTTAGACTTGAAACTAATCTTTATCTTTGAATCTTTGTAAGAAATGTTGAATCCTTTTCGTATTTTAGAGAAAGTAATTTGCATAGAGCTTGATTATATTCAAGATAGCAGTCTATTGGAAATCTAGCACGAAAAGGTCCTACTACTTTGAGTCACTTAAATCATAGCACCTAGGGAAAAACTTGGGGACTTATAGCTCATAGTCATATGGACACTGCTGCCATAAATTTTTACAAAGACCTGCTTTTGTAGTAAGCTTCTCTATTATTTGGGAAATGATTATACCATTATGTCGCTCTCAACTTATTTTAATTTCCTTCTTTATCAGTAATGTCGAATCGCACATGAAACTGTGAAGGATTATTAGTGTCTAGCCATCCTAGCTTCTGCATATTTCGTTTTAGATAGGGCTCACTGAAACTGCAAGACAGATAATTGAGTCAAGCTTTTGCTATTTCTTTTATGCTAGGGCTTAATTGTTTTAAAGGTCTTACTTTTACTTTTGCTTTTTCAGAAAATTATTAGTGGGCTAGTAGAAGTTAGGTTAAAATATTAAAGGTTGAGTCATCTAATTATTGGAAAGATTGCTCTGAGGGATCTCATTTCTAGTAACTGCCTTTGTCGAATTTGGCATGATGGATTTTCCCTCTATTGGAGAAGTGATCTTCTTATATCTCAACCTGTATAGAATCCCTTTTTTATAGTAGTTATATCTTAGCCTCCTCTTCAGCCTGTAATAGCTTGTAATTTAGTAGATATTGCGTGTCTTCTAAGTCTACGTTTTCTTTGTCCAATTAACTTTTAGTTCTTACCTCTATGATAGAGTCCATAGTTTTCTCAATAATTTCCTCTTACACTTCTTCTAGATTTCTCTTTTCGCTTTCTCTATTTTATTCAAACAGATTTGAACTAAATTTTTTGGGAGTCTAAACTTATTTAACTGGAGAGAGACCAGTAGAAATAAGTTACTCTTTTATTTCTAGGTATTCATTCTTAAGATTTACTGATTTTAGGTTTTAATTTGGCTCGCTTGCTAATCTTGTTATCAATTTAACTTAAGATATGATTTAATTTAATAAACTGAAAACAAAGTAAGATAGATATAAATGCTATTTTACAACGATAAATTGATATCAAAACTATTGCATTATATATTGATTTAATTAATTTTTTACAAAAATTAAGTTATAATTAAGAAATAAAAATCGGAAAATAATAGCTTGATTCTTTCAAATAATTAAACTCAGCAAAATAATCAGCAAATGTATTTATTTAATTGAACTTATAAGGCTGTTTTTAGCCTCGTAAATTTAAATGGCTTAATAAATTGAGTGCTTAAAAATTACTCCTCTAAATTTTTAAGAGAAGAAACATCGACAGATTTAGAAGAATCTAAGACCAACTGTCTTCTATCTGTCTGAGATTATTTTTTAAGTGGCTCTGAAATAACTTTCTTACCAGATTGATTAAATCTCTCTGGTTCCTTATGCATAATCTGATCAGAGTACTGAGTTTACTATAGTGTGTAGTTGCTTGGTAATTTCTTTCCTTTGAAATTTTACTATGTGGAGAGAGCTTGGCTAGTAAGATTGTTGTATGGCTATCTCTAATTTTAACTTCCCTGAGAACTAGGTTATGAAGAAGCACTTTAAATTTGTTTAGAACTTAGGGTATTTTTAGAAGCGCTATCATATCTTTGATTAATCCTCTAATGACCCTGTTTGGTATCCATAGGTGGATCCTAGCTCATTTTTCTATCAAATTAATTGTCACCTATTGACTTTTAGTTCTGAAAGCTCTGCATTTAATTGGTTGAACTTATGGATGAATATTTTTAGCTCTCATTTTGAGACTACTTTGCTAAAAATACTTTTTTCTACGATAATAATAATTGCTGTGGTGTCTCCATATTCTTGCCTTACTTACTTTAATTCTTCTTAATCTTGCCTTGGCTATATTCTTGGTGAAACTTTGCCTTAATTACCTACTTTCTTCATAAGTTTTCTTTTGATTTCTGAATCAGCCTAATCCATCAACTTGCTTAAGGTCTAGTTCTGTTCAAGAATCTCATCACTCACTTGGTCATCTTAAGACTTTCCTAGTAAGGTCGAATCTCCGCAAACGTCTAGCAGATCTAGGTTTCTATGTTTCTCAAATAAAATAATTATCTTCATTTGAGCTTTGATAGTCTTCTTCACTTTTCTCCCAGCTGAAGAGGCCTAAAGGTAAATATTGACCGATTCAATGTGGTGGCTGTTTCCACTAAATCCATAGGGATAAAATAAACTAGAATGACCAGAGGCTACTGCATTACTGTTCTTAGTAGAGCTTGTATTACTCATTGGCCCTTCACTATTCACCTGCAGCTTTTTGCTAAACAAAAAATAGACTAGGATGTGGTTCCTCCTCTATCTTAGGATTGCCGCTAGAATTAAAGTTGCTAGTTAGCATTGCCTGTGGAAGTTCACTTTTCTTTTTCTTCTTTGACTTGCTTTTTGACTGAGTGTCACCCAAACCTTCATTATGATCAGTGGATAAAAACTGTTATTAAGGGTTTGTAGTTACAAATTGTAGCTATGAGGGACCTCTCTAATGCTATTTCTACTAGTCTATAAGTTATTGCTTTAGAAGGATTAATTCTTCTTTTGAAAGTTCATTAAGTCTTGAGTAAAGTTGCATCATATCCACTGGGGGCTATTGACTCGCAAGTTAACCCCCCGTAGCAAGTTTACTACCAGTTTTAATTTTTTTGGGTGACTTTCCCATTGAAAATTATGAATATTTTTCAAATTATTATGCTATTATTTAGCTCATGAAAAGAGAGAGTTAGCTAGAGTTAATTTAATAAAATGCTTTTGCTCAAATATGAGAAATTCCACATCATCTCAAAAGACTCATTCTTAGAAGAAATGCTTTTTAAGTATGAAAAGAACATAGAGCACTACTCTAAATTTGAAAAGAAAGGAAGAGCCGCACTATCTCAAATGATTCAAATCGCAGACTAGTTTAACGAAGGATAATTCAAGAATAGGCCACTTTAAAATCAAGAATGCTTGAGCTAAATTATTTACTAAAAAGTGATTGATTAAAAGATAATTGCAGAATTAAATTTTTAGAATAGTGAATAGTATGTGGAATTGCAATAGGCATCCGATAAATTGTGCTAACTCTAATTAAATCAGCAGTTTGTATATGACACATTTACATAAGCTCTCAATAAGAAACTTGAGGGCCATGAAAACGTGAATATTTTGAAAGAAGTTTATTAATTACAAAAATATTTGGGAAACTTGAATCACGAACTTAAATAAGATGTTGGCAACAAAAAGAAAGTGGTTGATTAATATCTACCAGAGCTTATTTTCACAGATATTGGAGAGACAGAAGAAAACTTAATGCTTTGTTTAGATTTGTGGACTTATCATAATTAAGTTAATTTATGAATAAACTCTCAACTCAAGAAATAATTATAGTATTGATTGGCTTCAGCATTCTAGATTTACTTGAATCAGAGATCTTTGAGTATTATCTGAGAGGTAACTTCTTTTGAACTAAAAGAGAAGACTTTGGGCTATTAGGAGCAGTAGTAAATCCCTCATTTGAAGCTCTTAAATTTGATCGTTTCTTTTATTAGGTAACAAGAGAAATTTTGGAGCCCACTTTTTCGAAATCTGTGGATCTTATTTCTTCGTTGACACGACGAATGGCTTAATTCTCTTCAGCCATTTTACTCTAAGGTGAATCTTCATCGTCATGCTACAAAAGGGAGGTACTCTATCTTTGAAGTTCATTGTAAATCATTTATGCATTTTGATCTCTCTGCCCATTTCTCGTTCTCTTTCTCTATAAACCTTCTTCAGTAACAACATCTAAAATTACAATAAAAACAACTTAGGCTTCATAACTATCTAATCTCTCTTCCTTAGTGTAAGTAGGAGAATTTGGCATTGATATTCTTTATGAGGTATTAGGGTGATGTTTAATGATTGGAAGCATTTAAGTTTCAGTATTTTGGATAGCATTTCTATCTGCCAAGCTAAGTCTTTTCATTTTTTGCCGCTTGCTGTTAAATTGGATTCAATGCACGAGCTGTCTAATTAGCGAATTCTAGACTATTCATATTCAAAGTTGAGAGTATGCTATCCTGCTAATGAACAGTTTAATTCAAAAGCGCAGTTTTCTGTTAGATTAAAAAAATATTCGGGAAGCTCCGCGAAGCTATCTATTAGAGAGAAGGCTTTTTGAACCTATAGACTGAGTTACTTAATTTGAGTGAGGAGAATTTTGCGTTGAAAAAGCTGAGCTATTTATCATCTAGGTCATATTCATGAGCTTAGTAGCATTTATATTTTCATTGATGTCTACATTTATTACTGTTCCTTTTCTTTAGAGAGACTATTGAATATATTATTGCTTTTCCTTAATAGCTTGTTCTAACTCAAATTTAATTAATAGAAAAGTTTTAACTTTTCATTAGTAGCTTAAAGCAACGAGTACTTGGCGTGAATTAGTTCATCTCGAGAAAAAGACTCACCTTAAAATGAGACTTAACTTGGAAAATATGTGAGGCAAGCCATTTTAAAAGCACTGATAATTTTGTAAGGCTATGAGCTACAAGTCAAGCATGTTTTGTCCAATTATATGGTCTATTAAGAAGACTAAACTTGAGTGCTATTAGAGGCTTTAGGTCCATTCTAAGTTTCTTCTTTCACTCCAACCAATGACATTGACCTTTTATCATCTTCATCAGACTCTTGCAGAATGCAGTCCATCCTAGCCATTTCAAGCAGTGCTTGCAAGGTATGCTGAAGTGTATCATCTCTATTTTACATCTTATCAAGATAATTTTAGAAGCCTTCGAGCGAGTGTTTGAATCTTTAAGTGACATTTTCAGTCTCCATCTATCTCCTTAGTGTCTTTTTATCCATATCTGCTATAGTTTGATTCATCAGCTCAAGTTCTTTCTTTTGAAAATCAACTTCATACCTTATTTGTACTTCAAGAGATTTCATCGAACTCTCTTTTGCTCTCACTATTTACTCCAGAGAGTCAATTCTTTCTTGCACTCTATCGAAACTAGTTTCAACAGGGTATCTTTCATTCAGTGATTTGATAGCATCCTCAAAGCCTTAGAGTCTCTCTAGCAGAGGTGGCTCAAGTTCTTTTTCATATACATAGGGCTTTTAAAGTTTTTCCAAAATGGAATGAGAAAACAAGAGCTACTATTAATAAAAAGATCAATAATTCAAGTTAAAATTCATCCTCCATCTCTTCGTCTTCATCTTCTTCGACTACAAAATCTGCCTTTTCATCACCATAGCTGTCATCGCTTAAGTTTTCACTCGTTATGTCATTACCCTTGTTAGTTTTAGATCTTGAAAATGGCAGAGAAGTTCTTGAAGTCGTTTATAACTTCTTTTAAGATTATTTTATCTGGACTTACTTCTTCTTACTACTTTTTGGAGAAGCTTCCTCTGAAAATTGTTCTTCAGCTTCTAATTGGTTATCATATCGTTAAGTCTATTAATGGAATGAAATTAATCTCAATAAAATAAGAGAGAGATATTGAGGCAATATTTGTACTTCTATAAAGAGCCTGAGGGCTACTTATGCTTTTCCTCGCCCTTAATAAATAAAGTTAAATAAATTACGATAGTTAATATGAGATATAGCTTATCTAACTTAGGATTTGTTGAGAGATGATTACTAAGCTGAAGATTCTTTAGAGGTAAGATTGGAGGATGAAGATTGAGAAGAGGAGGCTTATGAAGAAGATTAGGAGGAAGACGGCGTTAATGAATGACTCTTTTTAGATAATTCTTTGCGCTATTCCTCAAAAGTGTCTGTTTCAGGTTAGCTCTTAACGTAGTCTTGAGTATTGTAGAGTAGTTCCGATGTCTGATCGATAAAATTAGAGAGACTTTGCTAATCATTTAAAAGTGGGTTATTAGCACCACCGAAGCCCAGAGTAAAGTTCTTGTTACCTAAAACGCTTCTCTAACTCCTCTAACTTCGTTGACTACCGAGTAAAGTTATTTAGTTAGTGTAGTTTTGTAAATTTAATTCCTCTCCTTCTTTGTGTTCCTCATCCATATTTTAATTAAATATTGATGAGACTTATCTTTAGTGGTTTATTTATTTGAGTTTACTGCCTTTCAATCATAGAATTTGGTAACTTATGGGCATTTGTATTTTCTTGCTTTACTTCGATAGTAAACATATAATTATATCAATAAATTCTTGATGCATTAATCATAGGATAGGAGTGAACTGCTCTATTTGCAGATTGATCTTTTCAAATAAAATATTCAGGTATAACTCTACTCCTTGGACTCTCTAGGATTGTATTTTCACTGAGGAAGTTGAAACTTTCCTTTGTACCTTAATGCTTAAGAGGATGTCTTTTAGGAGTTGCTTGCTTTTGAACTTTATTAATAGGAAGAGGTAGAGGCAGATTCTGCATATCTGGCAAATGCTTGCTTCCTCTTCTAGAACTCTAAATACTAGTCCTTCTAACTAGAGTTAAGCCCAATCTATTGCCACTTGGTTTGTTTAGGTTAGACTCCTTCTATGAAGGATTAAGATAATTGGCAGTCTTAGGAGTTGGGTTTGAAGGATTTTAGCTGGGAGTAATTGATTTACCGTCCGAATGTAAAGGTGGTGATAGATTGTTTTCTTATACAGAGTCCTAAATTAGTGTACTCTAAAAATAAAATGAATCTGATTTTTGAGAGTTAGGATATTCATAGTGATCTGCTTTAATGGCTTATTACTTTTGGTAGCTTTCTTATGGCTCTTGTGGGTAATAGATTATCTTCTACCCCCACTACCAATTATTGAGCCATGATCTGTCTCTCTGTCTAATTTTGTCTTTTTCTTCCCAAGGGAGGGAGATCTCTATTAATAAATAATAATTCAACTCATAGTTTTCATATATTATAGAGTCTTGGAAACTCTAGAATTTTTACTCAACCGCTGAATATTTTCAATCTCCTCTTCAATCTTAGTCAAATCTGGAACTGGAAAGCTGTTCCTATCAAACTTAAGATCTTATAAAGCTGTTTCTTTTAGCTCATTAGCTTTCTACAAGAGATAATCATAAGTTTCCTTCTATTAAATTATTTGAAGTGGAAAGTAATTTCTTAAAATATTATTTAACAAGAAACAATAATGATGCTTCAGATTCAGTTGCATCTCAAAATTATTTGAAGTTATAGCCTAGATAGTAGAGTCTATTTATCTTTGGATATAAAAAGGCAAGTAACCGTGGATGTATCTGTCATTTTCCTTGAATTCTTTTTCAACAGCAAATGCGCTTTTGCCAATCATCTCAATCTATCTCTCTAGTGCTTTGAAAAAATAAAAAGCAAAATTGATTCTGTCTTCAAATTTCGCAGAATTAATTTTCTCTTTTTCAAAGTCATAGATAGCATTATTTACAGAGCCGATTTACTACTTTTAAATCTATATTTGGGCATTTAGATCCGTAAATTGATGGAAGAAATTATCCATCTTAGCTTGGTTTTACCTGACTATCCTCTCAAACTAGTCGACTTTTCCGCTTGAGTTATCAGTTACCCACTTTATGGTTAATTTTAATTCTTAGAGCTCTTCTGTCATCTTATCCTACAATCGGCCTAACTCTTCTCTCTGCTGATTATACATGTTGTTAAAGCCCTCTATTGTATTTACTTGCTATTACCTAGAGCTGTCTGCAATATCCAGCTTCCTATCCACATTATTATAAGCTGAGATTAATTTCTCTAGTTCAGAGTTGATCTTCATATCTCTTATTCTTTGAAGCTGATCGCTTTGCTCTTGATTTTTATTCTGACTGTCGAACTATTGATTTCTCTTTGCAGTCTTAGCTATGATTATCTCGCACTCTTCTAGCTTTCTCTGCATTTATTGCACTTGCTTCTTGATTTCAGCTACACTCTCATTTCCACTCTTTGAGCGCTTTATGAAGGGCTCTATCATGGCTAGTATAGTCTTTCTTATTCTAGTCTCGAAAGAGAACCATTGAGGGTTTGAGTCAAACTAATCTTCTAAGAAAGAACTGCCATTATGCTAGAGGCATATTGAAAATGACCAGGAAAACCTATTTAAGACTTCGGAGTTACATTCTAAGAGGACTCTCTCTTCCGAGGGGAATTTTGCAATTGATGAATTTTCAATTTCAAATTCGTAGTGTTTTCATCCTTTAATGAAGGTTGAATTGCAGATATCCGTGAATAGTTTGAATCACCGTCTCTGCTTTGAGCTCTCGAAATAAAAAAGTTTTAAGTTTGAAGGTTACTTCATATTCATAAAGCTTGATCTCTTGTTCTGAGAATTTTGAAAATGAAAGGACTATCGTTACTGGGACTAAGAATTTAAGAGAGGAGTACCTGCTTTAGCTGTTTTGAAACCCTCTTCTAATAAAGAATTGTCTATCTCAATTGAGATAGGCTTTTGGTTTCTGCTCGTTGAGATCTTACTTCTTTCTAATTCTTTTGAAGTCATTTTTAAATACTCTAAATATTAAAAAGTTAATTATCAGAAAAATAAAAAGAGGATAAAAGATTGCGCCTGCCGAGAATCGAACCCGGGCCACATCGATGGGAGCGATGCATTCTACCACTAAACCACAAGCGCTTGCTTATAACCTACTTAAATTATTTGGCACAAGTATATCAAATTCAAGTTTTAATGGATAATGGATTTCAATTAAAGATTAGAAATTTGGTTAAACGCATTAACATTTAAAAAATCAAAGCTCATCACCACTATGATTAGGATGATAAGAGTATTTTTCTCTCATAGCTTCAAGTTGCTCTGCTGAGAATGGGCATTTACCACTCCTTTAATTTAAATAACGCTATTAAAACTCCATCTGGGAATATAAGGTTCCCATTGCAAAATAAAAAATAAATCATTGGGGTCTTAATTGAAGGTCTTCTTAGATATCTTGATGCTTGAAGAAAAGATATCTATCTCCAAAGTAACTTCTGGTGAATTTGCTAACGTTAATTATGTTCCCAATATGAACAGGCTCAGAGTGATGGTCGCTTTTTGCCAACATCTTGAAAACCACTTAATTCACTGGGACTCTCTCCATTTGATCTCTGAAGTCTTCAACATACTCATCAGGGAATATTACTATAGTCGCTAACTTGGAAAAATTAATCCCTACTCAATTTAAAAGATAGTGAAGTGTGCTGAGGATCGTAGAGAATTTGGAATGGGAAGTTAATTGTTTCCGCTTTTTAGCCATTCTAATCATACTCTGCCAAATTTGAAACTCCAAGGTTAGATGGAAATGGAGTTGCACAACATTAGATATTTGCAGTTCTCATTCCTGCAGGCGATGTAGTACCATTAACATGGTTAGTCAAGTTGTACTTGAATACTAAAAATAAGATGAAGTAGTTCCAGCTGTTCTATCCATCGCCGAAGTTTTGAGAAACCATGTTAGCGGAGGGCACTCCGTCTCTGAAAAATTTGAGACTCATTCCGGTGATGAATCCATTGAGCGCATCCTCTGACTTGTTCCCTTGGTTTGGATTTTTCAAAGAGACTGGAGCTAATCTCAAAAACCCAAAGTCTGAACCGCTCTCGAATAATAAAATATGCCAGTTAGTTTGAGATCATTTGGAACAATTTCAAATCTTATTTGAGCTATAACTCCAACTCCGTGAGCTGCCTTCAATCTAGAGGGGCCTCCAGCTTCTACTTCGCCTTCAGCTTATTCCCTGCTCCAAAAAGTGTCTCCAATCCATTTCAAAGTTGGCTCCATACTTTCTGATCTGAATTCAGGAATGCCCTAGGGAGGAACAACAGCAGACTTTTAGTTCTTGATTATCTCTTGCCACAACATATAAGATAAGAAAGATTAAGTAAAATTGTGAACTTTTCTTCTCTAGATTTGACCTCATACTCGGGTCCCCAATGCTCCCAAGGTTGTTTCTTTGCACATATACCGTTTAAGGTTATGAGCGATAGTATTGACAAACAAGATACGAAATAGCGCATGAGTTTCGTTTCAATTAAATTATCTTAAATTTAGAGATTATCTTGAAACAAATCTTTTCTTGTTTAATTTAGATTCATTTCTACCTCTAAGGAATTAATACATCAAATTAAAGAATTTTATTAATGATGATGAAAAATTTCACTGGTTTGAGTTTAGGAAAGCCTATGTATGAGGATTTTGAGCTTTATTGACAGTGCCACCCATAGAGTTCTAAAGTCTCTAATAAGGGCATCCAATTGCTACGTTCTCGTTGGAGTTTGATGAGGTAGAAAAATAATTTCAATGTGTAATTGATTGAAGTAGCTGGGCTCTCAACATCATTTTCGTGAATGGGAGTTTACAGCTGTAGATACTTTTTCTGAATTAAAAATTTATTCCAATCAGGTTTGAGCTGAACATCAAACTTGGTGTCTTGGTGTTTAAACCATAGATAGGAATCTGCAAAGAGACTGGTTGTTGCGTCAGTGGTCAGAAAAATCTATCCAATCTACTCTTGTTTTGCATTGGGCTCAGCGA
Source organism: Tetmemena sp. SeJ-2015 (assembly GCA_027382625.1). Lineage (NCBI taxonomy): Eukaryota > Ciliophora > Spirotrichea > Sporadotrichida > Oxytrichidae > Tetmemena > Tetmemena sp. SeJ-2015. The sequence goes on from JAJKFJ010021202.1 coordinate 91,498, forward strand.
CCGCGTAAACGTCATAGAGTTACATGCCATTCTTCAGAACGGCAGGAAGTTACTCAGTATAAGGAGCAGTGTAAGTGTCGGGGAGCAACTTAGAAACAGCATCAGTAGGTTAGAAGAAAAGTTGGAAAGGGAAGATTGGAGAAGAAGCAGTGACTCCCGCATTATCAACTTAGGAGAAATCCAATAGAGCGACTCTTTATCATTAATAAATTTGATTTATGGGTAGTCAGTAGTTGTGAGGAATTTATCTCTGACTGCTCCAGGACCGACAGTAATAATATTGCTGAATGGGAGCTTCAAGTAATTCCAAGTATCTTGTCCTGTGGGGGCAGCAACCAAATTTGCAGAAGGATATCCATCTCTTAAAAGTTTCAAAGCTAATCCTGGACCTAAATTACCCTTCGCTGGTTTAGTTGGATCTGCAGCATTACCAGATGAGAATCTAATAAATCCATAGTCGGTTCCTGTTGAAAAGAGGCCAGTATATGCAACTGAAGGCTTGCCCTTTGGAACCCACTTGATTCCCACTGTAACTCCTGTAGTGTGGATAAACTTCTCTCTCTTGCCCCAGAAGCTGTCATAAGGCACGGTATCTGATTGCCATTCGAAGGTAGGATGTAAATCTTCCAAAATCATCTTGGCTGTAGTGTCATCATGCCAATATTTTATGTTGGTGTTAATGGGAATCTAACTCCAGATTTTTGAATACTTATCCTTGGCAGTCATGGCTTGATAATCGTCGCCTCTGAGCTCCCAACTCTGGTAAGTGCTCTGACTTAAAGCTGAAGTTGCAATAAGACTACAAACAGCAAGATTCACGGCTAATCTCTTCATCTATAATTGAGATATCCTAAAATATTATTATAATAATTAACCTATCTTTCAAAATATCTCTTTTCTACACATTATGTATTTTATTGTAATTGATACTGTTTTATATAAAATCCTAAATAAAGAGAGCAATTTTTTACTAACCTTGTATATTTTTAAATGCATTTACGATATCTAGAAAGAGAAAGATATAGCGTGATCCATAACTAAAATTATACATAAATTTATTGGAAACATTACTTAGATCACACCGAAAGATAAGTAAGGCTTTTTTCTTAAATATATATCTAAAATCACATAAATATTCATGAAATTAAAAAATTTGAAAATATTTTAGGATACTTTAAAATAAAATTCGAGAAAAACCTGTTATTGATCACTTAGCATTTAAAAACATCTTAGGAATCTATAGCGCTTACTGATTCACAGTTTTGTCATGCCATTTCAACGATAGATGTTTGCTACAGTCTACGGAGAGATCTTGAGATAAGGAAACTATCTATGGAAGATCTTCGCGCGCTACTCCAAACTGAAGTGCGCTTAGTGGCGAAGAGTTTGAGGATCAATCAAATAATTGATGTGCTGAAACTTAGAAAGTGCGATGAGGAACAGCTGCAACTCCTAACTTTCTCATCTGCAAAGCAATTTCAAATGCGAGAGTATAGTGTGGCACTCTTCAACATTTTTGCGATGGAGTTGATGTTGAGAACTGGCTATTACTACTGATAAGGGTGACTACATCCATACCTTAGAGTCAAAATGAAACTGAGATAGGATGGATCATGTAGTTATTTTGAGTAATTTCGCGTTTGACTCGCATGATTATAAGTATTAATAAAGAAATTAATTAAAACACAACTTATTTTCACTTTCTTATCATATTATGGAGTTTTGAATGTTTCAAGGTTTTTCTGAGCCCAAATATTATTTTAGGTAATGAGTGATATTATATTCAATAAAGATACTCAATAACGCATGATTTTCTTAAATTTTAAGATACCTTTAATTATAAGATTATCTTGAAGCAAATTTTTTCTTGTTTAAATTAGATTGATTTATCTCATTTGTCATGAATTAATTTTTAAAATTAAAGATTTTATTAATGATGATGAAAAACTTCATTGGTTTGAGTTTAAGAAAGCCTTTTTATGAGGATTTTGAGCTTATGTGAAAATGCCACCCTTTTAATTCTAAAGTTTTTAGAAAGGGCAACCGGTTGCTACGTTATCATCATCATTTAATGCTTACTTAGAGGTAAGAAAACATTTATTGTAATTAAAAGAATGAGGTTGCGGGGCTTTCAACATCATTTTCGTGCATAGGAGTTTACAGCTGTAAATACTTTTTCCTTATAAAAAATGATTCCAATCAGGCTTTAGATGAACATCCAGCTTAGTGTCTTGATGTTTGAACCATAGATAGGAATCTGCAAAGAGACTGGTGGTTGCGTCAGTAGTCAGGAAAATCTATCCAATCTGCTCTTGCTTTGCATTAGGTTCAGGTACAGCGTAAACGTCAAAGAGCTAAGTGCCATTCTTAAGGACGGAAGGAAGCTACTCAGTAAAAGGAGCTACGAAGGTGTCAGGTAACAGCTTAGAAACTGCATCAGTGGGCTAGAAGAACAGCTGGAATGGGAAAACTGGAGAAGAAACAATGCCTCCCACATTGTCATAAGAAGCGAAATCCAGAAGGCCAACTCTTTATGAAAATATTTTATTTGATTTATGGGTAATCAGTAGCAGTGAGGAACTTATCTCTAACTGGTCCTGGGCCAACTGTGATGATATTGCTGAATGGAAGCTTCAAGAAATTCCAAGTGTCCTGACCAGTGGGTGCAGCAACCAAATTTGCTGAAGGATTTTAATCTCTTAAAAGTTTCAAGGCCATTCCTGGACTTAAATTGCCCTTCGCGGGTTTAGGTTGGATCTGAAGGAGGACCAGTTGAGAATCTAATGAATCCATAGTCAGTTCCAGTTGAAAAGAGGCCAGTGTAGGCTACGGAAGGCTTGCCCTTAGGAACCCACTTGATTCCTTAAATGACTCCTTCAGTGTGGATAAACTTCTCTCTCTTGCCCCAGAAATTATCGAAAGGAACTGAATCAGCTACCCATTAGAAAGTAGGATGCACGTCTTCCATAAGCATCTTGGCTAGAGTGTCATCATGCCAAACCTTAGTGTTTGAGTTAGTGGGAATCTAACTCCAAATTTTGCTAAACTTGTCTTTGGCAGTCATGGCTTGATAATCATCTCCTCTAAGTTCCCAGCTCTGGTAGATACTTTGGCTTAGTGCTTAAGTTGCAATCAAACTGCAAACAGCAAGATTAATAGCTATTCTCTTCATTTTATAATTAGAAATATCCTAAATTTATTATAAGCCTATAGCTATCTAGGTAAATATCTCCTTTTTTTTACATTCAATATTTTATTTTAAATGATGTCTTTTTTTATCAGCTCTAATAAATTAAGGTAGGATACTTTTTGCATCCCATTTTTCTATTTTTAATTGGATTTACTACTCCTAGAAAGAGAATGGTGAAGCTTGACACTTATTTAAATTTTGATGTAAGTTTAAAAGTTAATAACCATCTTAACTCAAATTCACAGAATATACGAAGCAAATAATAAAAGAAGCTAATAAATTAAATTCCTGAAGAAAATTCTTCTGTTATTGATTTAAGTGGAAGCAGATCCAATTTAAAATCTGAAAACTAAGAATCATCAAAAATCATTAGTAAAATGATTAAAAACACTTTTTGTTAATTAAAATTATTCTGAAAATATATTACCCAATTATTTATATTGACAATTTATTATCATATATTATCTTGTCGTATTATTTGCAACTATTCAATTTTTACTTTAATTTAGAAATGAGATCAGGTCTAATTGGTATTTAAGTTCTTCTTAATAATAAGTTAAATAATTTTTTAAGAATTATGCTACTGATTATTTTAGATTAGATTGGCTAATTTCAAATTAAAATTAGGAGTCTCTTCTTCGAAATACATTTTATTTACGTATTTTTTAGCTATATTTTGATTTATCTTCTTGAAGATCCCTATTTTAAGATTTTGTCTACTTTAAAAAAATGTTACCTTTATTGATTTATGCTACTTTTCTCAATTCATGGTTTAAATTTTGTTTTTCTCTCAATTTAATTTATAATATAATTGTTACCATTTAAGTAGATTGGTTGAGATTAAAAAATAGTAAAAATGAATAAATTTAAGGACATAGGAAGCAAAGAAAAGTAAAAGGCAGAGAAGTAAATACACAAATTCATTGAGGTTAAGAAACTCAGACCCTGGGTCAGATTCACTGCTTTTTCAATAGTTGGCTTATCCACTTTCGTACTACTGAGGTCCACAGTCTTCAAACCAAAGCCATACATCATAGAATTCGACATGAATAAGATAAAACATATCACTCAGTTTAGAAAAAATACGCTTATTTACTTTTAAGTAGGAGAGAGACTCTAGTTTAAAATGAGTAGGACTTATGAGGAGACTTAATTATTTAAACCATTTGATATAAAGTTATAAAATTAAAATATGAAGAGAAGAACCACACGCAAGCATGGGTTCCTCCCCTATAATCTCAATTCAACCCGCTTACTCTCCAAAAATGGCAATCAAGTTCTCAAGGCGCTTCTCTCTGAGTTTCTTCAAGCAAAGACACCTTGGTCAAGAAGCTTCAGATAGTTCTCCTCCACAAACAGTTGAAAGGACGAGAAGTTGTAAGTCCAGGAGCGAAGAACGCTCTCACTCTGACTCAAAATCTTGTCAGCCACCTTCTTTGAGAAAGCATTCAAGTCCTGCACTCTTGTCTCCTTGTTCTTCTCTATCTGAAGAGCACTGAACTTGCAAATCAAATTAAGCTATAAATGTAGAATGGGCCATGCTCAGAGCTAATAAATTTAAAGTAAATGAAGATTGAGTTGAGGTAGACTTTGTTGTTGAGCGACTGAATTAATCTGTTGAAGAGATCCTTCTGAATCTTGTCGATCTCTTGCAATCTCTGCGCTCTCTGGATCTCTTCATGGGAAATCATGCGCTGCTGCTCCTACCAGATCCAAAAGGCTGGGAGTGTGAATTCGAAGGACCAAAACTCAATGAGTGGGCATTTGAAGAGGCATGAGTCTACTAAATGAAAGGATTAGGATAACCCTGGCTTTAGTTGTATCCAGAAGCAGAAGTAGAACTCCAGTTCATCCCCATAGTAGGATAACCTTGAGGATAAGAAGAGAAAGAGTTCATTGGCTGCTGCCCATAAAACTGAGAGCCTTGATGAGGAGATGAGCTAAGAGAAGATTAGCTCATATTGTTAAGATATGAAGGCTATTAAGCTCTTGAAACTGGTGGCTGCTGCGACAGTGATTAGCATCCTTAGCACATAGGATCTCTGCAGTAGCCTTGGAAAGCTTAGCATCCACGACATTAGCAGGGTCCAGAGGAGAACAGAGGATAGTGAGATCTAGGAGATGGAAAAATCTAAAAGTTTATAAGAATTATCTGATTGAAGGGCTGCTTGAACTTGCTGGCGACTGTTGTTGAGCTTGCTTGGTTTGAGTTGTCTACGTTTCTTGGAGGGATGGGAGACTGAATGACTCGGGTAGAGCGAACTATCTTGACTCTGTTGTCGTAGTCGAATTCCTGTCCTTGTTCATGCTTGTTGAAATCTGAGTTTACCACCTGAGAAGAGATCTGATACACATTCAAGTTCACTCCTTTGACTTTGAAGATAAAGGGATGAGCAGAGAGAAAGATCTACACATCTAGAGCTTCTTCAAACAGAAACTTGCAGAAAGTTCGTTTCTTCATCTCATCTATGTAGAAAATCATCAGACTCACATACCCATAGACAGACAAAGCATCAATCAACTCAGAAAGTGTGCCATATTTACAATATCCTTAAATTTTGTGACAGAAAAAGGAATGCCAGTGATCTTGATGCCTTTGTCTGAGAAGGTGACGTTCTTGTTTTGATGGGAGAACTATCTGATGCTGCTGAACTCTTCTTAGCTCCAAGCAGGAAGGACTGAGATAGTTATCATTTAAATCCTAATTTGAGGCTTATTATAACTAAAGATAGGAGAATTCTTGAACAAGAACATCTAGCCACCTTCAATAGCGTCTTCTGCCTCGTTCTTGGTTCTGAAAGTGATAGTTGCCACAAGCATCTCACCATAGTCGTTGAGCTTGATGTCAATTACTTCACCAAACTGAGAGAAGTAGGAGTAGAGGTCATCCTCAGTAGCTGGAGACTAAAAGTTGTAGGCCATCACAATCTTCTCAGGATCGGAAAAGCTACTCTCTGAGGAAGAAATCTTCAAATCTTTGGGGATGAAATACTCAGCTTGGAAAGGCAAGATATTCATTCCTACATCCTCGATTACCTTAGCAGCGTCGAGAGAGGACTCAAACCAAACGTATCCATAGCCTCTGGAGGCATGAGTTTCAGGGTTGAGAGAGATTTTGGCGCTCTTGATGGGGCCATAGTCTTTCAAAGCGTCTAGAAGATCTTAAAGTCCCCAGGACTTGTTAATCTTTTTCAAGAAAAGATTCACTTTCTCTGAGCTGTTGTCTGGTAGGATCATTGATGAAGAGGCCGCAAATACTGATGGACTACAGGATCGAGCTCTTGAAGATTATCATGAGAGTTCTCCTCACCTTCAAAACTGAAAATCTTTCCACTCTTCGCTTGAGGAGTATAAATATGCTAAATTAATGAGTCTGAAGTGGCTGAGGATAAGAGTAGTAGGAAGAGAAAGGATTTTGCTCAGAGGTGATAGGTCTCTTGAGCGCTGGATCATACGGGAGAATGCGAGCTTCCTTCTTTCCATCTCTAAGTTTGAAGCACTTGTGGTTGATGAGAGCCAAGTTAAGATGTGCTGGGCTTTCAAACTTTACCATCGCACTCAAAAATGGCTTTGAAGAGAAGTTGGGCTTCAACTGCACCTCACATTTATTAAAATTCTAAGATGATTTGAAGCCAAGGCGCTTGAGGATAGAAGTGAGTTCTTGTGAGGTGTAGCCATCGTAGACTGGAATGTCATAGATGTAGGCAATCGTTGAGTTCTTGTTCTCCTACTCAGGGTCAAGATTATTCTGGCTGAAAATTTTCCTGGCGATTGCTGCCTTGGGAGTTGAGGCAACTCTCTGCAGCTGCTGAAAGAGTGATAGCTTGTCTCTGATAGAGGAAGAGTTGAAGACTTTCTCTGAGGACTGAGGAGTGGTCTTAGCTTCTTCTGAGGTTTGTGTAGGCCGAGCTTGGTTGCCAGTTTAAAGTAGTAATTATGAAGTTTAGTGGGAAGAAGAAAAAGGGTTGAATTGAGAAAGTGGTATTTGCTGAGATTAAAGTTCTGTTGAGTTTGACTGCATGACTGAAGTTAAATTCAATTTAGTTAAAGATTATAATTTCCGCCTTCCAAATAGCTTAAATACAGATCTACATGAGATAGTTGTATCCTAGAATTAGTGAGTAGTTGATATCACGCTTAAATTTAGAGAGAGAGAATAAGTGAATAATTTATTCCTGTTAGTGAACGTTATAGGTGATAAGGTTGGGATCTAATTATAATAAATTTATTATGCAAAAAAGTAATAAGACTCAAAAGATGCAGAACAGCCCAGTAAAAATTTAGGTGTTAACTTTGTTGAGTATAGGCTTTGTCCATAATAGAGGACGTCCCTGGAGAAAATAACATGACCAACGAGGATGAAAATAACTAGAATGCTTACTCCAAGAGCAGAGATTAATTCTCAATTGTTGAATTATTTACTTACTGCCTTCTTTTTAAAACAGAGATCTAGTTTCGAAGCCTAGTCAAAGTTCTCTTGCGCGCAACAACCGCCAATAATAAATTTTTAATCTCCTGGCTAAATTTACGACAATGTCTTGGCCAAGAAAAATCAACAATAGACACCGACTCAAATCAAGCTAAAGCCGAAAGATGAGAGTGGAGACTGGCCTGACAAGCCAGGGCCCATGGGAGAAACTGGAGGAGCCTTGATGGTAGGGTTTAAGGTCAACGAAAACAAGACTGAAGAAATAGATGTCCCTTTGATCAAGAGTGCAGGTGCCCAAGATGGTGATAACAGACCAAAGAGCAAGAGCGAACAGGCTATCATCCAAAGCTACATTGACTTTATCATTGAGAAAGAAGACTACAGCACCATGAGTAGGGCAAAACTCAGTCAGATGTCTTTGAAGGAGCTATCAGATGAGTCCAAGAACATTATAGAGAGAATCAACAAAGAGCAGGAAGAGAGAGAGGTGTAATTGTTATATTTACTTGAGAGCGAGCTATTACTCCAGAACAAACTTAAACGAGATTGTTAGCATATTTTACTTACAGGGCAGAACCATCAGGTGTCAGAAAAGATCAGCGGTTTCATAAACACGCATATCGAAATGTCCAAGTGTAAGCACATTTGAGTCGCTCATCTTCTCATACGTACTTAAACTATTTATAGATCGCTTCATTACAAGATATGGAGACCCTAAGAGGATTAAATGGGATATTTTCATTATCTTCCTAGCATTTAATTATGCATGTATTTTTATTCTGGAACTGCTTTGTGATCCCTCTCGACATCGCTTATATAGTAAGTAATTAAGTGGTGATAAATTGAATTAGACATGGGAGACTCCTGAGTTAACAGTAATCGATTAAATCATTAACGCAGTGTTCTTGATTGATATCATTCATATCATATGATTATTATATCCTATGTATTCAAAATTAAGATAAGATTGTGACTTTCCGCACAACTTTTTACAACAAGAGAGGAGAAGAGGTGTTCGATCCCAGACTCATAGCCAAAGAGTACATATATGGAGGCAGATTCTTTTTCGACTTGTTGTCTTGCTTGCCTTTTGACAGGATGGTGTCCTTGAAAGGAGATGCCCTCAAGGCATTTGGAATCTTCAAGTTAATTAGGATATCCAGAGTCTCATAAATCTTGCAGAAGGTCGATCTCAGAGATGATCGCAAGGCCATGATTCAAGTATTCTAGCTTCTCCTCTAAATATCGATCATATTAATTATTCTTAATAAGTAAATAAGATGATTTACTTGTTGATGTATGTGCACTGCACAAACTGTCTCTGGTGGTACATCGTCACCTTCGACGACTCATGGGTGCCCCCAAAAGATATTGCTTTCTTATACGAGTTTTTATATCTACCAAGGCGGCACTGATCTTTACGATTAGAGTATAACCTTCTAGTACTTCATGTGCATGTACTACTCTATCATGATAGTTGGTAGTAACGAGCTATTCCCAGCCACCAACGTTCAGAAGTTTTACATCGCCATAATGATGCTTGTCGGTAACTTGATTATCGCCAATATTGTGGGAGAAATGGCAGTGCTCATGCAAGTCATTACTAGAAGGTCTTCTGCTTTCAACGAGAGACTTGATATTGCCAACACCATCATGCAGAACATACACATCACCCCAGAGCTTCATCAAACTTTTTAAGAATGCTTAATTTTCAAGAAGAGATCAGAGACTTCTTCTTCCAAACTAGAACCACCCTTGAGCAACAGAAGGAACTAAATACCTTCTTAGAGCTTATTTCCCCCTCTCTCAGATAGCAGGTATCCTCTCATATCTTCTTCGATGTGCTCTCCACAAACCCCATGCTTGCACTTTTCCTTGATAAGGGAAAGAAGAAGCCCTCTGTAGAATAAGGCAAGCTGTCAACTAACGCAGCAACTGCCATCATGAAGTTTGCTCTCAAGAAAGAGATCAGCACCACTATGGGTAAAGACTTCCTTAAGCAACAAGATAAGGGCAGTCAGTTGGAGATTATCATCAACAACCTTGAAATTTAGCTCAACAGACCTGAAGACATAATAATCTAGCAAGATGACTAGACCACAGATATACATCCTCATATAAATTGGATAATGTATCTTCTAAGTGAGTAGTTTATGTACTTCTTGGCAAGAGGAAATGCGATGGTCATAATGAAAGACAAGAAAGGCAAGGAGTATAAACTCAAGGACTTACAGCCAGGTTCTCATTTCGGAGAGATCGCTATGATACATGGCTGCAAGCGCACTGCTTCAGTTATCTCAGGTAACTACTCCACTTTTGCTAGACTCAGCAACGAGAAGTACAAAGAGCTGACACAATTCATCCCTGAACTTTAGAGTGCCCTCAGAAACTACATCGACAAGTATGACGACCCAATTAAGAACCATATCGTGAAGATGATGAAGCGCATTGATTTCCTCTCTTCTGGAATCCCAGAGCCTATGATCACTCAGTTGCTTTATTAGTCTCCCTCAAGGCAGTTTGACAAAGGATAGTTAGTGTTCAAGCCTGGAGATGGCATGAACAACATTTAGCTGATTGAAATGGGAGTGGTGGAGATTTACACTTACTTTGAAGGCAAAAAGTTTGTTCTTGAAAGACTTTTCAGAGGTAGTGTAATCAACTACCGTAATTTGTTCCTTGACGACGAACCTATGCAGGTGTATGCTGAATGCTTAAACCTTTGCTATATCCAAGAGATTGAAGAGGATACACTAGTAAAGATCATTTAAAACCCGAAATTATAAAGATCGTTGGAAAATTCCAAACTTATTCCATACCAATTATAAACTCTCAAAAGAGATTCTGCCCTGAGAACTAGGTGAGTTTATGATATCCTCTATGTCCAGACAAGACGAAGTACGTGCAGACTTTTGATAATCTTCATATCCTTTTATATATTTTTTTGCTTTTACTTGTCGTCTATAGAGAAGCTTTGGCTGAAAGATCGAATCTTACTGCCTCTATAGCAAAGTGCTTCAAAATAATTATAAAAGCAATTAATGAATCCTAAAGACTTTCTCTCCGATGAGATTAAATCTTCAGATTAGGTTTTTAATTTCCTGTTGCAAAAAATTTGCAAGACTGTTTATAATTTTCGCATTTGAAAGAATAACTTATAAAATATATTATTATGAGGTTTTTAATTGCTCAAAACCAACAAGTGTAAAAGAAGCTGCTCACTTACCAAAATGAGCTTCTAAAGACCAATCAAAACCCCAAAACCCCATAATATGATAAGAAAGTGAAAATAAGTTGTATATAATTAATTTCTTTATTAATACTTATAATAATGCTAAATTTTAACCCTAAACAGGCAATCTAAAGTCTTCTAGGAAGGTGACGTCTGTCTCATATTCTCTAAATTTTATACCTTTAAGTGCTTCCTCTATCTCAATCTAGTGTTAGGGTTTAAG